>JAKJMR010035153.1:0-18589 GCA_024449315.1 Daboia siamensis
ACTGCGGCCCGGTGGGGTGGCGCGGCGCGTGCCTGCGGGACCCCCCCACCCGTGACCCCCCAGCCCCGCCCCCGGGAGGAACCGAGGCCCTGCGGGGTCTCCGCCCTGCCCCCTCCCGGGCCTGGCAGGTGCTGGCCGGGGAGCATGGGCCTTGCTGTCCCCGCAGTCGGGGAGAAGGGACCCCCTTCCTGGCCCGGGGGAGGGGGCTCCGGGGTGGGGAGCAGCCCGGCGGATCCTTCCGGCGGGAGAAGAGGGGTCCGGGCTGTGTTACGGGAGGACCGGGGGCTTCCTGAGGCCATCCGGAGGCGGAGGTGGTGGTCTTGGCATTGACAGAGTAGAATAGAGCTGGAAGGGACCCTGGAGGTCTTCTAGTCCAGCCCCCCGCCCAAGCAGAGAACGTATTTCATTTGGGCTCCCCGGGGGCTCCTCTCCTCCGGGCTGGCTTGCCGCCTTCCGTTTTCACCGTCAACCAAGGGGCAAAACGGAGGGGGGCCCCCATCCATTGTCCCGGAGTAATTTACTCTGAACGGAATATTTGCTTGCATTTTCA
The DNA here is from genome assembly GCA_024449315.1 of Daboia siamensis. NCBI lineage: Eukaryota > Metazoa > Chordata > Lepidosauria > Squamata > Viperidae > Daboia > Daboia siamensis. Next base: position 551 of record JAKJMR010035153.1, read on the forward strand.
CCCTCCAAAGTGGGATTAGCTAAAGTCCTTGGCAGATGGCAGGAGTCAAGATAACCAGACTGGGCTACATCCACGCCTGATTCTTTCAGACATATTTTCCCACTGCTATGTCGTGGAGTATGAAAATTGGTGGAGGGTTGCTTCTGCCCCGGGGCCTTTTAAATGTTTCAGATCTGCTCAAAATTGTCTGCGGAATATAATAGTTAAAAGTGGAAATGCTGTTTGGGGATTGTAGCGTATGACTGCTGGATGGGTCATAAATCTTTTTTTTCTCAGTGGCAATTATAAGAAAGTGTCATGGCAAGAAAAAATAATAATAACCTGATCCAGAAAGTTTTTCTGCTCCATGGAGCTGTGCTGAGGTCGGAAATGTATGCCCAGGAGTTCTTCTCATGTGATATGTGCAAACTGAGAGGTGTGCCCACATAATAATAGTTATGAATAGAGCTTCTTAAGTAGCTTTAAACAATGCTTGTTTACAAAGGCTATGATGAAAATGCCTTTCTTTGGAAGCTGGCCAGAGGAACCAAGCTAAAGTCAGGTTCTTCAGGATTCTTCAGGGGAACCCATTCCAAAGAATTGGGGCCCCAGTGGAGGAGACGCACTGCTTCCAGGCTCTCCTTTGGCATCCCAGGCCAGTCAGAGCCAGGTTGTCTGCAAGGAAGACCCCAAGTTGTGCGAGACTTTACAAATAGGAGGTTTATTAGATGGAAAAAGAACAACATTACTGAAATCGCACTGAACAGCAGATTGTTGAAAACAGGCTCCAAACCCCCATGTGGTGAGGCTAATATAGAAAAGGGTAATTTGAGTTGTCCTTGGTTTGCTGGGGAGGTTTTTATTTCCTGTAAATTCTTGAGAGTATATTTCTGTAGTGTATTTCAGGAAGAGAAATCCTGGCATTCTTCTCAGTTATGACAGGAAATAGAGCAGGTAATCGGAAAAAAAATCTGTATACTTGTTTCTGTTGGGTTTTTCTGGTAAAGCCTGTCTTTGAAAGAACGCTTTAACAACTTAAATACTTGTGCATACTGTTATCCCGGGGTATATCGATTAAAGCAATTGTTTTTAGCTTCTCCAAGGCTGGTTGCCTTGCTGTGATGGAAGACTTGACATGTGATCCCACTTCCTGGGATGCAGGAAGAGCAAAGCTCCGCAGGCCTTCTTCAGATGGCTTTTGCCCATCCATGCAAGTCTTCCAGCCACGTCCTTCCACCTAATTACTTTAAATTTCAGCCTCGGTTTTCCTGCCCAGCACCATGCGCCTGGACGCTGCTGCATGAGTGGTAACTTACTCATCAGAGCAGGAGTTAATTCACCCATTAAGCCGTGTGGACAGAGCTCTGAAGGAATGCGGAGGCCAGTCAGACCAGTTTAACCAGTGAGTGAGTTTAGTCATCCAGGCAGAGGCCGTCTCTCCTCAGCGGTGAGCTCTGTGCATCTTTTTAGGTGGTGTTTGAGGCTGTTCTAAGACGAATATGATGTTAATTTGGGCTTAGAAAATAGCCAGCCAGATACACCTTGTGGATCCTGGAGCACATGGGCAGCACCATGTTTGGCAAAACAAAAATGAAATGGTAAGGCTGGAGCTTAAGATTTGCTAGAAGGGCGCTCCCTTCTCTCAAAGAATCTTGAAGGCGGAGAGAAAGAGGGGAAGAGACGGGAGAAGAAAGCACTGCGTGTTGACCTAAGCAGCTTCTTCTGCTGTACTCGAAGGGGAGAGTTCCTAAGCCGTGTGGTTGGCCAGTTTGCACTTGCCTTACCTGACACGAATCAGTAAAGACAAACGTTACAGTACTTAAATGGGAAATTGCCATTCCTGTCTTATTCCTGATGTTCGTGGTAATAGGATATCAAAAGAATAGTTGCAAAGGGCAGCTTAGGGTGAGGCTTAGAGATTATAGCTGGGTGAACTTGACTGCTCTTTCCACCTAAGCTTTGGGGCTTCAACGCGAGGTCTCCTGCTTCTTTCCTGCCAACCCCAGAATGGCAGGAGGGGTGGGGGGGAGTGTATGTTCCCCCTAAGTTAATCAAAAAGATGAAAGCATGCTTTGGGACGGGGGGGGGGGGGCAAGCATTCTCAACACTGATTTATTACCTTATTAATGTAAATTCTAAGCTAATGGGTGGGGCAAAGGAGTTCTGCTTTTAAGGAAATAGGTTCCTGAGAGAGGTCAGGTTTCTCGGCTTTGAGGACTGAAATCAGGAGGGAAGCGAAGCAGAAGGTGTGACCCAGGAAGCTGCATGGGCTCTGTGGCTGAGCAAGCGGTCCACATCCTGCCTGGTTCCATAGTCCATCTTGGAGGGTGGGGGGCTGCTGTGGGGGTTGGGCTTCACTGCCCTAGAATGGGGCCGGTGCCAGCTGCAGAAGGCTCTGAGGAGAACCAGCTGTAGGCAGAATCTCGGGCCAAAGGTCGGCACGGCACGCCAGGCGAGGTGCAGTGGAGCAGGTCTGGGCAGGCTGCTGCCAGTCCTCTGCAGGGGTGGCAGCGCTTGCTGTCTCCGTTGCAGCAGGTCCTGTGGGTGCAGTTGCCAATAAGGAGAACGCAGCCAAGGCCCAGGGTCTGCCTTGGCTCAGTAGAGTCAGGTCCTTGCCCAGCGCTGGGGTGCCTGGCTCAAAAGGTGGGTGGCTGCTTGCAGGTAAGGCTGAGGTGCCGTTTCGAGGGAGCGATCTGCCCTTAGGTTGGCAGCGGGCCAAGGTTCCTTCAGGTGCGTCCCTGGGGACTGACGAGGGCTGCTTGTGCAGAAGGGCTGCTTTCAGTGCACAGATCCCTTTGAGGACTGCCCGTGGGCCAGGCAGCTGCAGGCAAAGATCAGCCTGGTGTTCCTGGAAATAATTAAGTGCTCATAGTTTGGGTGAAATAAATCAGAACTTGTGATCGTACGTGGTGGATTTTGAGGGCAGTGAGAGTTTGTACAACTAACCAGTTGCTCCCTTAGCACCAATGACACCTGGCTGGGGGGAGGGGGGAACAAGGGAGCACCAGGGAGTGGGTATGACCGCCCCCTGGTACAAGAAGTCAGGCCTTTGAGTAAGACAGGAGGTTGACCTATTTGATTTGAACAGCTTTCCTGAGTTGCAGCCCTCCTTGGTGGGCACCCAGTTGGGGAAGGACAACAGGCGAGCCACTCGTTTCACCCGTGAAGAACCCCCTGGAGAGAAGCCTGGCTTTCTTGGGGAGGTTTCTGGGCTGTGGGAGTGGGGCCTCACGGCACGTGGGGCTCTCCCACTTGGTCACAGCCACCCGTAGCTCGCCCAGTTCTCCCATGTGCCGGGTGCCAGGAATTGTGGGCTGTGTGCAAGAGCTCTTTGTTCGGCTGCCTGGAGGTGCCGCCAGTCCTGTGCCAGCTTGCCTTCCCCTCACTGCCCGCGGCTCCCCCTTGGAAGAAGCAGCCTGGGAAACGGCTGGTGCCGAGAATCTCTGGGGCAGCCTGCTGGAAAGACCCAGCGCCCCTTCTCTGAAACCGAGGGTCCTGTTCCTGGCCTCCACTGGCTGCCAGCTTCGTTCTCCTGCACTGGGGCCATCGCTGCATTGCTTTCGAGGGCAGAAATTCGAGAGGGGGTTCCATTGCAAAGCGTCACGTGCCTGGTCTTGTCTTCTCGGGGTTCCTACATGTGTCTCCAAATGTGACCTCTTGCATTTAATGGCTTGTTGGTAAGGACAAAGTGGGTCAGTTATGCCTCGGAGGATCGCTGACATCGGGGGCGGGGGGGGGGAGCAGGCTCTGCCGGGGATGCCTCTGCCTCGAGGGCAGCTTTTGCAGGAGGGCTTCGGCCCCAAAAGAAGCCCTCCGGCTTGACCCAGAGGCGGGCCTGTCTTCTCCAGTGGCTGCTCTTTGGCTGCAGGGAATTAGCACAAGGGGCTGATTTGCCCAAGGGATCTTGCTCAGGGAGGACAAAATGCATTCACCTTCCTGCTGTGTCTGTGTGTTTGCCTCAAGAGCTTCCCTTTGGGCCTCGGAATGGCTGCTGCGCCTTGAGCATTCGAGGTGGGTCTGAGAGTCGGGCAAGGAAGGAAGTGCTGGGGCTCAGTGGCTGAGCCTTCAGCAGGGCTGGGCTCCTTTGGGGGAGGGGACTGTTGGGCTCAGAAGGTTAGGAGAGGAGCTCCTGTGGGGTGGATATCATTCCACTCTGTATTGGTGGGGCAAAGAGCCATGAGTCGCCATCCCGGGATTGCCGCTCCCACATTCGGGAGCCTCACAAAGACCTTTGTTTCCTGACGTAACGCCCTCTGCTCAGCGCCTTCGGCCGAGGCCATTGTGTCCTTCCAGAGAGCGGCCAGGATTTGGTCTCCAGTTAGCTTTGGGCCAGGGTCTGCACGAGGAGGACTGGGGCGGGCAGCAGGAAAGAGCCACTCCGGGTTGCTGCCAGAGGACGGTGAGGCACCAGCTTTAAACTCAGCTTGAAGAGATCCTGGGAAGCAGGTGGGACTGGGATCCGGGCATTCAGAGATCACGCAGGGCGCTGGCTCCCTCATGCCCAGGGAGTGAGGAAGGAGCCTTGGCTGGAGGGGCGCCCCCTGACACCGTGGGTCAGCAGCCCGTGCATCTGGCCGCCCAGAGGCCTCGGAGGACCGCCCACAAGTGTCCAGGGGATGAGTCAGCCTTGCTGTGGACCATGGGCTTGTTCGCTGCTGTCCAAGAGCCTTGCCTGCAAGGTTGGCTCTCTTAACTATAACCCCAGTTCCCCCTCTGATCATGTGAGCAGGGCGGAGTTGGTGAAATCGAGGCGGCTGCAGGATTTGATGGCAGAGATCCGGACAAACCACCGTTGCCACATCCCTTCAACCTGGACAGCCTCCCGCCCCCATTTTTCTGCTCTGGGTACAGACAGGGTCATCTCTGCTGAGGGAAAAAGACAGGTCCCGTCTGTGCAGCCCCTGGAGAGGAGGGTGTCCAGCTTGGTCCATGACAGTCCCCCCCCCCCAATATTTTATGATAGGTTGTGGGAAGGTCTGCTTTTCTGCATCTGAGTGGATGGCCTTTGTTTCCCCCTGCTGCGGGATTTCAGCCAGCCTGGGGGATGATTAAGGTCTGCTGTTTACTGTAGAGCCGTCTTAATTGCTCTGCCGTAATTTCAGGGTCCAGGCCACAAGCCTGCCTGATTATAGAGATGTGTCTGCTTATAATACAAACCACTGCTGCCTTTTGGTTAACGATCGAAAGATGGCTTGTTTCCTGTCTAAGCCAACAGACGGTCTCTTGGCCCGGCTTTTCTGACCCTGGGAGGCGAAGAGCCGGTTCCCTCCTCAGTTGACCCAGCCAGAGGGGGGGGGGTTGCAGGGACCTCTGCAAGGTGGGTGCACCCAGGAGCTTCCGGAAGGGTGCCTGGAAGCCCAGGTGGGTCATGCAGGTGCACCCAGCCCCCTTCCGAGCAGAGGAAGCATTTGGGAATTGCGCTGAGTTGGTTTGGATTTAGGGATGTTTCAAGGGGGGGTTGTTGTGCAAAAGAAATGCTGGCAGAAATGCTAAAGCAGAGCCATATCCGGGAATTGCCTAGGAAGTTGCTTGGACAAAATATTGGAATGCATCCTCCCCCCACCGCCCCCCCAAGACCTTGCAGATCCCTCCTGGAAAAAGGTACCTGCTACCCTCAAATCCTCCCCCCCCCCTTGAGCTATTTGCATCCCAGTAATTGGAATGAAATGTTCGGCATGCAAATGTTGATTAGCTGTTTTTAATTGGATGTAGAGGTTTTCTTTTCTTATTTAACCAAAGCCAGTTAAATTCCTGGGTGGTCAGTCCGGTTCCCAAGGAGGCGACCTGTGCTTGCCAGAGCCAGAAGCAGCTGTGTCCGTCTCTTCCCTGGAGGGGGGCGTGCAGCAGGCAGGAGGCCCCACAACTCTCCATCAGTCCCCGAATGTCTTCTCTTTTTCATTCACAGGACCTCCTGCCTTCCCTGAATCCTTGAGGCTCTTTTTCTCTCCAGCTGTTTTTGTGGATCCCTTGGGGTCTGCTTCAGAATGATCCTCCCTGGAGTCAGCTGCCTTCCCAAGTGGAATCCTTATGAAACGGGTCAGGACGCTCAGGTTGTGTGAAAGGGCCTATTGGGAAGGGAACCAGGTTGGTGTTGGGAGGCTAATTGCGTAAAGTGCATCTGCGGGAGTGTTGTGACGATGCTTGAGCTCTGTGTGTGCCGGGAGTCCAGAGGAAGCGAGCAGAATGGGGTGAGGACCCCTGCAGGTGCCTTTTGGGGAGAGCAGAGATCCAGAGGTCTGCTGGAAATCTTTTTTCGGGGCCTGAAAACAGCTGCAGTTTGGAAGGTTTCTGTGGGAACCCGAACAGCCGCTTGGCATCATGTTAATGCCTGATGTTTCCATTTTTCGCAGGGTGCTTCTTCTGGCAGGACCCTCGCCGACCCAATTCCACGAGGCGCTTAAGGAGAGCAATGGCCACACAAGTCGAATTCGGCTCTGCCCTGACCTCCCTGGCTGGCATAAGCACACCAAGGAACGAGGCCGCCTTCCCGCACAACTTTATCAGCTCGCTGCCTGACACCAGCCCCACTTCTCTGGCCCCGCTCATCCTGGAGGGCAGGAACAAGCCGGGGAACCCCATGGGTCCCGCCACCATGCCCTCCACTGCGTCCAGGCCACCTTGGACCCCCAGGCCGTTCTCCCGGGAGGCATCTTCTGACACGTTTGCTACGGTGAAACCACCCGTCCCGGCACTCAAGCCCAGCAGTGCTACCTCAAAGTCCGCCACCTTTTCCCAGATCTTTGAAGACGCTCCCAGGGGATCAACTGGAAATGTCCCACCGCTGCTGGATCAAAAACCAATGGAAAGCCAAACCCCCAGGGAGCCGGTCGCCCACCTGCCCTTCTGCCTGAGTCCTCAGGCAAACGCAGTCATCCTCTTTGACGGCAGAAGCCCTGCGAAGGGGAGGCCCGAAGAGGGAGGGTCCAAGGCCCAGGAGGGGCAGCTGCTTCGCTCCCACTCAGAGAAGTGGCCCCGAAGGCGGCCCTCGCTCTCCACGGACCCCAAGCCGGTCTCCTGGGTCCCTCACTGGAAGGAGGCCATTGCGGAGGGGCCCAAGGGTTCAGCTAGCGGTGTTGAGCCACAGCAGCGTCCGACTCTGGCCGCTAAGACGCATTGCCAGGCAGGAGGGAGACCAGCGGCCTCGGCTGGCTTTCGGGTATCCTGGCAGGAACCATCGCAAACAACTCCTCCCGCGGCTGCTTCTGGCCCAGGGACCCCAAAACCGAGGCCGCTCCCCACCAATCTCACAGGCAGATTTGCATCCCAGGAGCTCTCCTGGCAGAAGACGCCTTGTCTGGCTGAAAGCAGAGAGAGGAGCTTTCTGGCAGCTGGCGACCGGGCCCTGGAGGCCACAGGAGCGAGGAGCGCCGCAGCTGGCTTAAGTGGGGCTGCCCCGGGAGCAAAAAGTGCCAGCCAGCTGGCTGAGTTTCCCCAAACCTGTTTGCCTGCAGCTGGAGCGGCTCCCCCAGGCCAGGCTGTCCCGGAAGACTCGGGGCAAAACTCCACAAAGGAGGAGAAGGTGCCCTGGGAACTCGGAAGCCAGGGGAGGCCCAGCGTGGGGCAGCACAACGCCAGCACAGGCCAGCCTTTGGGGGAATGGGGAGAGGCCGGCTTAAGGAACACCGAGGCCTTGGATGGCAAACACAGGGGCTGCGGGATAAAGACTGTCCCGCTCCTGCACCCACCAGCAAAGCCTTGGGCTCCCAGCGACTCCCTTCCCGGCAGCCCCGGACAGGAGGTCCAGACACTGAACATCCGACAGAGGATTAAAGTGCTGACGGCAGAGAATGCGGGTTTCAAGGCAGGAAGCCTGCGTGCCTCGTTCCGCTCACGGCCTCTTTCCGCAGATTTGACAAAGGTGTAAGTGTAAGATGCAGCATTGCAGGAAAGCGTCGTCTGGGCTTGGAAGCTAATAATGGCCCCGAAAAAGAATAAAACCCAGAAGAAATAAAATGGGGGCCCAATAAGGTTGAAGCTTATGGATAATTTTGTCAGCTCTGTCTGGATCTGAACGATGAAAAAAGGGGGCTCAAGGGGGTCTTGGACAAGCTTGGAATGTGGGATTGAACCCAAGGATGCCTTGTTGATGTGCGGGCAGGCCGATTCTAGGTCAGGGGGAGGAATCCTTTGCCAGCGGCCTTTGGGGGAGCCCAGCGCTAAGGTTTTGTACGCATCTGAAAATTATAGCTGACTGCATTTCAGCCGCAAAGGTTGGCGGGAATAGCACAAATAACGCCTGTGTTTCTCCTGTGTTCCCCTCTTTGATGGTGTGGAATCTTTGCAAACAGGTTTTCTGGCCCCGTGACAGCAAGTGAGCTGAAGCCCAAGAGGCAGCCTGAATGGAACAACAGGAAGCCTGCTGGGGAAACGCAGGATGCTCCAGAGGTAAGGGGGAAAGCCCAAAGTCCATTTCTTCCCCCAAAGAGAAACCTAGACCGGGCTTGTGTGGCTCTGCAGGAAATGGGCGGAATCCTTAAGAGCTGATGCCTTTGGGGAGAGCCCAGAAAAATCATGGCTCTCCAGGATCCTAATAAACTCTGTGTTTGTCCCTTTAACCAGTAAATTAGATCACATTCTTGTTGTTATGCCAGTCTTCCCAAGCTTAGCGTTCAACTCCCGTAATCCCTCAGCCAGCATGTGGATTATGGGAATTGAAGTGCCCCAAGATTAAAGGAAGCATCACACCTTTTTTCAGACTTCCTAAGCAGCCTGATGGCCACACGACCTTTGTCTTCCAGCCCTTTCTGGAAGGTTCTTCAACCTGATTCCTTGATCTGTCAAAGGGTTATGCTGGTTAACTGGCTACAAGTGAAAGTCTAGGTGTGTATATATGTGTTTAGCAGGCTGTGGTAGTTTTGCTTGTGTAGCCAGTTTAATAAATATTTGCCATGATTTATACATTTTTGCCAAGCTCTGAGCTACGTTTGCTGCGAAGCCTGGTGCAGTCTCTTAACAAAGCTTGTTTTGACGAGAGGGACCGCTCTATTGGCGAACCAGTGCCTGAAATTTAAAGAGATTGTTTAAGGGGCAAATGCCCATCCACGTTACTGGGTGGACGGTGGAGTATAATGTCCTTTGTATTCTTTTCTGCATTTTAAAAAAATTAATATACTGCTAGGAACTATTTAAAGAAAAAGACGGAGGTGTTTTAACACCGTGTTCCTGAACGCTTTCAGCTCTGACTTCTTAAGGCATGCATATTTCTGCTTGTTTCAGGACGAGACGCTGCCTGCGGGTGGAAAAGATGTTGGAGAAGCCGGCACGGCTGGCACTTCCCGGAAGACTCCGCTGCTGGCAAAAACACCATCCATAGACGGTGCCCCCAAGATAGAAGGCACCCATGCCAAAGGCAGGCGAAACGCCTCTTTGCCAGGCAAAGACCCTGGCTTGGTCCTCAGCCCCAAAGCAAGAACCTTCTCCAGTTCTTCCACAGAAGATGCCTGCCCTAAAACAGTCAGAGCCACCATGTTTGAGCATCACGTGCAGAGACACACTGTGGTGACCAGCCAGCTGGACCCTGAACCAGCCTTGCTGTCGCTGATGGCGCCCTTTGGAGAGTCACCCTCCCGTGGCCAGGAATCGGGGACAGAGAGGGTGCTGGGAGAGGGCCAGTCGAGCAAAGCTTCCGCCTGGGGGGCCGATGCTTCAGAGGGGGACAGAGGACCCAAAGATTTCAGGCCTTTAGCCAAGGACGAAGGCTCTCCAACGTGGGCTGAAGAGGCTCTGAGGGAGAAGGATGAGCAAAGGGCTTCCAGGGGCACGGAGGATTCCCTGCTGGCTCAGAGGATCCAGCCCAGGTACGAGGTCCTGCAGACCGTGGGGGAGAGGGCCCAGAGCGAGGCGGTGGCCGCCGTCTCCGGAGGGAAGGCCGTCACTTTGTGCCGCCAGAAGCCTTTGAAGGAGAACCAGAGCGCCGGTGGATATGGCAGGAGCAAAGGCTGGAGCGGGGCTCCTGCCCTGGGAACTGGCCCCTCGAAGGACCTCCCTGCCTTCAGGAGCCAGGTTGCTTTTCCCGGGGAAGGATCTGGGCCGAACAGAAACTGGGCCGGACAGCAGCCGGCCTCTGAGAAGGCAGCGTCCTCCAGGATGAAGGACAGCCACTTTGGACCATGGCTGGACACCAGAAAGGAGAGGTGGCTTGCTCCAGACGGTTTGAGAGATCACGTCCCGCAGAGGGCTGGAGCCAGGGTGCCCGGGGCCGATGGCTGCGAAGGTGAGAAGACGAGTCCCCTGCAGAGTGGCAGCTGCCCAGGGCTCCTCTTCAGCCGGGACCTGAAGCCACCTCAGGACCCCGAAGGACCGAAGCTGCGCTTGGCTGGATATGGAGTCCAAGGAGGCACAGCGGAAGGAAAGGCATTGCGAGGGTCCGGCATCGAAGCGAGGTGGACGAGCAGCTTCTGTAACGTTTCTGCCCAAAAAGGTTCAGACCGGTGGCGGAGGAAGACTCTGCCCCACAGCGCTGCCGGGCTTGAGGGCCCGACGGAGCCCCCTCAAGGCCCTGCCCAGTTGGCCAGCAGAAGCGATGCCCTGCATCTGATGGATGGTGCAGCTGCACAGAGGAGCCCCCAGGCCCCCCGTGGACTAGACCCCAGGCAGGCGGAGGTCACCTCTCCCAGCAGCCCAGAGAAGCCGCTCTCTCCTTCAGAGCCCAAGGCCACGTATTTTGCAGTCACCTGCCAAATCTTGGAGGAGGAGATCAATAACCAGCCCGGGAGAGCTGCGGCTGTGGCTTCTCTTGCCAGCGCTTCCAGGAGGGCTGATCCCTCCAATTGCCAGCACAGGGCGTGCTTTTCGGAGGGAGGGAGCTCTGCAGGCGGGCCTCTTAGCAGGCACAGGGGAGGAACAGAGGCTTCGGACCATTCGGGGACTGGGGCTTCTCGGGAGCCACTGACCGAGACCAGAGATCAGGGCCAGGAGCTGCTGCAGAGACGGCTGGAGGTGGCGGCTGAAGGGCGTCTGGCCAGAGCTGACCCGCCCTTCAGTTCTGGGACAAGGTCTCCTTACTTGGCACCCCTCCAGCAGGATAGCCAGCAGAAGAGATCCGGCAGAGGGGAGGAGAAAGCCCCCGATCACTACAGATCGAGAGTGGTTGATATTGATGAACTGATGGCAGAGTATGGGGGAGAGTCCCAGAAGCTTTGTGAGCGGGAGGGCCATAGAGAGAGCAGCTTCTTTCCTTGGGAGAAATGGCCCCCCAGGCGCAGTTTCTCGGGGAACCTTCCCTGCAGCTCCAACCAGAGAGACAAGGCCAGGGTGGAGCACTCCCTGGGCAGCAGAGGGCTGGGCACCGGGGCCAGCAGTGGCGAGGGCAGCCATGTGCGTGAGAGCGATCCGCTGGAGATCCACCTCCAGGAGTCGAGGGCCAGAGAGGGGAAGCGCAGCCCCCCTCAGTGGGGCAAGCCAGACACGGAGAAGCCGAAGCCCTGCTCTGCAGAGCCGCCCGGGCCAAGGACAAAGACGGGGCCCCAGAGTGCCAAAGGTGCCACTCCTGGCCCCCACCCTGCCTGTCTGGACCCGGGAGCCTTGTGGAAAGAAGCCAGTCCAAAGCAGTGGGCAGTTCTGGCCCCCGCCAGCAGTGACTCGGGTGGCAGGACTGGGTGGAGAGCTGGGCCCCAGGCCGGGCTCTGGGAGGAGGGCTCTCGTATAGCGCATACTGGAACGGAACAGAGCCCTTCCACCGTGTCCCCGGGCACAGGCGCCACGCCAGACCTGAAGCATTCGTCCTCCGAAGAAGCCCACCAGAGCCAAGCCAGGCCCAGCTTCCCTTCGGGACCAAGGCTGGATCAGCCCCATGTCTGCCAGAGGTTCCCTCCTGAAAGGCCCGGGGTCTGGCTGAGTAAGGGAGGCCCGTCGCCGAGGGTACGTGAGGGGTTTCCGAGTGGGAAGAATGAGGCAGAGAGGGTGGGCTGGGGTGGGGGTCTGGCTCCCTTGGAGTTGAAACCTGGAGACATCCAGGGATGAGAACAAGGGAGGGCTGTCAAGACCTGAGCAAGCGCCTGATTTGGGGGGGGGGGAGGGGGCTTGTCCGTCTGATGGGTCTCCTCCTGACAGGACCTTGGGAAAGAAGGCCTCACCGTGGACCGTGACAATGCCACAACCACCAAGTGTGCTCTGTACCTCCTTACACAGCGTCAGAGTCAGAGTTTCTATAAAGAGCGGAGGACCGACCACTGGTCAGGGGTAAGTGCTGCAGCCTCTGCCAAGTCTTTTCACTAGGGCCGGCTGTGCGCCCAGCAGCCCGTTTGCGAAGGTCACCCTGGGGTGCCGTGGGGCAGCGCTTGGTCCTTCCAAGGAACAGGCCACGGTTGGTCTCTGCCTTGGCTCAGCAGGACTCGGCACAGCAGCTGGAGGAAAATGGCCTTTGGCCCGCCCCTCCATCCTCCCACCACCGGCTGGCCGGAGGGATCCTTGGGGGACGTGGCTCCTCCCCACATCCGAATTGCTTCTAAGGGCGAGTCCAGCTGGCCAGCAGGAACCCCCAGCCTGTGGGGGGCGGAGGTGGGATATCCTCCCAGGCCTGGCCACGGGGAAGGGATTGTGTCTTGCCTTGATTTTTTTGTTGTAGTTGTCATAGCTGCCGCCTGGCAGCTCTGCTTGTCTGTGGCTTAGCAGTGAGGCGAGACCCGTCATTGTGGCTTATGAACCCGGTTGGTTGTGGGTTGTGGAAGAATCCGTCTTTCCTCATAGAGGAACTGAGCTTGTCCTTGGTTGTCCTCGGCGTTTCCTTCTGTCCGCCTGGGACTTTTGCTTGGCTTCTCCTCGGGAGAAGGAAAGGTGGCCCGGAGGGGGACGCGGACAGGGGCTGCCCTTCCCAGCCGTGGCTGGAGGTCAGGCCTGGCCTTTGAGTGCCTTGCTGCGCGGGGGAGGCTGAGAGCTGACAAGGCTGCGCTCTAAAGAAGGTCCCAGGGCCCTTCCTGCACGTCCAGGGCCAAGAGTCCCTTGCCAGAGAAGCCAGGATGGGGTGGGACCAGGGCAGTTAACCCCCCTCCCCCGGGATGGGGTGATGGGAAACGAAGATTCTGGGAAACCGCAGCACTTCCTCTTCTGCCCAATTAGAGCTTTGCGTATCTGCAATAAAAGTCACTTATTTACCTGACCCTCAAGTCCTGGAAGGCTCCCAGGGGCAGGGTTGGGCTCCAGAGAGGCGTTCTGGATGGCCGCCTCCTGGTGCAGCTCTGACTTCCAGCAAATAACTCCAGACGGGGGCCCCAATCCCAGCCAAGTGACCCTCCGGCAGTGGGGATATGGGGGGCTCCTGCAGCTGTGTAGACCTGTGCTGAGCTGAGCCCCCCTGCCTGCCTGCTGTAAGCTAGGACGGTCCTGTGGGCGTCTCGGCCGGGAGGGATGAGCCGGGCCTTCCTCCAAAGCTGCCTCCTGGTCCCGCAGGGCAGCGGCTGGCAGGCGGTCTCCCATCTGGGAGCTGGGGGGCACTTGGGCGCCCGTTGCCTAGGGATGAGGATCCAGCTCCTGCTCGGGGACCGGGAGCCCTTTGGGCGGAATCCCAACGGCAGCCTCGCCATGCAGAGATGAAGTTTATTGGGCCTGTAGCCGTACTGAGGGTGGATCCCCGAGCTCAGCTCTTCAGCTCTGCTGGGTCGAGAGATGCCATGGGCTTTGAGGCTCCCCCTGAATTCCCCTTGCAGCGGCTCCTCTGGTTCCGTGGAGGGGGCCGGAGAAGGCCTGCAAATGACCGTGGCTTCAGGGCTCCCCAACGGTGGTGGGATCCTTCCCTCCAGGCGAATCTGTCTCCTTCCTTAACTGACGCGGGAAGCCAAATGCCAGGCTCTCGGGCATCGGTGGGCTCCACCGGGGTTCAGGGTGCGGTAGACGAAGGCCTCCTAGGTGCTTTCCTGGCAGGGGTGACCTGGGGTTGTGGGGGTGTCTGCCGAACTTCTTGTCCCGCTATCTTCCCTTCTTGCGATGATTGGCTTCTGCTCCGGAGCTGGAATTCAGCCAGAGGGTCTTTGATGGAGGGGCAAGATGGGCGAGCCACTTTGGAGGCATAACGCAGATCTTCCTGGTGGGCCCGTGTCCTGCAGATTCAGGGTTCAGGCTGATAAATAATTTGCACGTTCTCGGTTCTGCATTTCAGATGAGGGGCGGGTGCTGAACAATTGCTTGCCGTGGGAAGGTTTTATCCTCCCATTTAATTTTTTAAAAGCAGCTTTAACAGAAACATTAAGCTCCTTTCTCCTCTTTTCTCGCAGCTGAAGGGGGAAATGAGGCCATTTACCACAAACAACGGTGGTGACCTTGTGCTGTAGCCTCTCCCTGCTTAGCAACCCGTTGGGTGCCCGGGGAGCTTGGAGACGTTTCAGGAGATGGCCCCCCCTTTGCCTGTGCAGCCGGCAAAGGGCTGCCTGGTCCTCCCCCTCCCCCAGGGCTGCTCTCCCTCCGTGGCCTCCTCTGTCCTGGGGAGCTGAGCTCCGAATTCCTCGGGCTCCCATGACTGGGCCTGGCTGAGAGGAACAGGATGGGGGGTTGCCTGACCTGGGACATGGAGTTTTATTACTGCCCAAGTTGCTGGAAATCCCTACGCAGCCTCTGGATGAGTAAGAAAGAGCCTTTCTCCTGCTTCCTGATCCTTTTGGGGGGGGGGGGCACTCAGTTTCCTGGCAGGGAGGGGGTCTGGGCAAGAGAACCCAGACTCTGAACAGTGATGAGCAGTGCTGTAGAAACCTCTCCCCCCCCCCCCTCTAGGGAGAGAGCGGGTCACACAGTGCCCCCTGCTGGGCTGGGTGAAGCTGAGTGCGCTGTTCCCCTTCCGGCCTCCTCACCCCTCCCCTCAGGCTTTTCCTGGCCCTCTGGAGGAGAACTTGCCTCCGTGGGCACCTGTGGGCCGTGCCACGGGAGGGCTGCAGCAGCAGCAGCCTTGCCCCCAAAGTGCCCAGGGACAGCGGATTTTCAAGGCGCTTTGCCAACCCTCCAGCACGTTGACTGTGGGCTTTCCGGAGCTGCTGGGCTGCCAGTTACCAGGGCTGCTTTGGCTGCTTTTTGCAAATTGGGGAAGGGGCAGCTTTCTCGTTTCAGTCCAGCTGCCTCGATGCCTCCTGGGGCGAAGGGCAGAAGAGGCCCTTTGGGCTTCAGGTTGGCCAGAGAGTTTCCACTCCCATTTCCCCCAAAGGATTATGGGGTGCTGTAGTTAACAACTCAGTGGCCTTCACAAAGGCTGATCCTGGCTGGTTGTTAAATTGGGGGAAGGAAGATCCCTCGCAAAAACTTTCCACCATCAGATTTCAGATCAACGAAGCTGCAAGTTATTTTTAATCATCGCTTTAGCCTGTCCTTAGGCCAGGGGTGTAAACAGGAATTGGGGGTGCACTGTATGATCCTGTTGAGGCAGGGAGAGTGGGGGCTTCCAAATCTGCTCTCCTCCCCCCCCCCAGCTATTTTTAGAGGGCTCAGTCGAGGCCAGCCGGCTCAAATGATGTCCTCTGCTGGGGGGCGGGGGATGCCTGGGCCACCATAGTTGAGGAAGGCCTCTTGGGAGAGGAAGCACTCGGGGAGTTTCCTTCCCTTGGCCCAGATGCCTGTCCCCGATGCCTGTCCCCAGCCCCCCCCCCCAGGCGTTTTCCCTTCCGAGCAGCCTTTCCCTCCCCCCCTCCTGCTGGTCTGACTAGGGGGGCCTGGCAGCTGCAACAGCAGAGACTCCCCCCCCCCCCGTGGGAGAGCCTCCCTCCTGCTTGGCCGCCGGGGCTCCGCTTAGAGGCATCCAGAAGCCGCCTGAATTGACCAGCCTGGGAGGGGGCAGCGGGCAGGGGAGGGGACGAGCGGGTTAATGCGGGGACGAGCGGGTTAATGCGGGGCGGCCGGGCCGCGTGACGCGGCGGCGGCGGCGGCGGCATCGGGCCGAGAGATGCGCCCGAGTCGCGGAGCGGATGCCGCGGTTCCTCCCGTGGTTGCCATGGCGACCTCGCCCGCGCCGCCCGGGAGGGCCGGGGCAGCTGCGCCCGCGGTTCTTTCGGGGTGCGGGTCCCGGCCGGGACGGGACCGCCCTGCGCGGCGGCGGCGGCGGCGGCTCCTCCAGCCCTCTGCAGAGCCTGCCCGCCGGAGGGGCGCCCGGGCGGCGGCGGCGGCTGAGCAGGGGGGCTCCCTGGGCCTCCCCCGCGCAGCCCAGCGGTCGCCGCCCGCCCTCGCCCCTCCCTCCGCGCCCGGCAGCGGGGCCGGCGCTACCTGCGCTCGATCGCTGGCTCCGGCGGCCGCTCCGTCCCGCAGGAGGCGGCGGCGGCCATGGGGGAGCGGCCGGCGGGGGCGCAGAGCCAGGTGAACCGCTGGGTGGGCTCCCTGCGCCGCTCGCTGCACGGGGCGCTGAGCCTGGTGGCGGCGGCCGTGGCCCCCGAGCGGGGGGCGAGCGGGGGGCCGGGCCGGGCCCCCTTCAAGCGCACGGCCTCCTTCAGGCAGCTGGCCTCGCGGGGCCGGGCCTCCTTCCGCCAGTTCTCGGTGCGCAGCCAGCGCCGGCTCTCCTCGCTCGGGAAGAGGCCCGCCGGCGCCCCGGAGCAGCCGTCGCCGACGCCGGAGCTCGTAAGGGCATGGGGGGGCGAAAGCGGAGGGAGACCCGCCCAGCGCCTGGTCTCTGCCTGGGCTTTCTTATCGAGAAAGGGAACAGAGAGCCCCTTTGTCTGAAGAAGCTAAGCGGGGGTGGGGGGCAGCCACAGAATCCTTTGGCATCAGCTGAGAGAGGCCAGGAGGACCCCCGCCCCACCCAGCCGCTCAGCTTCCTTCCCCAAAGGAGGGGGGTGCTGTGTTGTCCAGCCCAGCACGGGGGCCTTGGGATGGGGCAACCGGGGCCTCCGTTTGTCCGGAGCCTAAGCAGGGCCCTGGAGAGGGTGCCCAGCAGGGCTCCAGAATGCCCCCCCCCCCCCAGAAGAGCAGGTTGCTAACCTTTCTCATGATCCGGCTGGTATGAGACCAAAGGCGTGGCGCTGGGTATGGGGGGAAGCTGAAGGTGGGGCTGGCTGGCAGGTCTGGGATTGACAGTCCCCTGCTCCTTGGAGGGCAGCGGGAGCAGGGCAGATGAGGAGGGCACAGAAGCCCCTTGGGCCTGGAGGGCCAAGCCCCTCCCTAGCCTGGCATCCCCCTTTATACATCCCAGCCCACCAGAAGCAGAAACGGCCTTTGCCTGGAGACCTGCCTCCAGGTCTCCTCTGCCCCCCCCCCCCCCCCGGGACTCAAGAGGCTGGGGGGCAGAGCCACGGCCCCTTCCTTTTCCCTCCTTAGCCCGGGCCCCTTCCGCAGCCTTTCAGCAGATTCGTCTCCAGAGAGCTGCGCCTTGAGTCAGGCCACCTTGCCTTGCCATTATGAGATGCTGACGCTTTGGGAGGCGGGCATGTTTATTCCCAGGATGCGCTTGTGCCAAGCAGGCCTGAGTGGCAGAGGGAAAGTCCTCTGCTGGTTCTGGCAGCCTTCTGTTGACCCTGAGCGTGGCAGGCCCTGGCAGGCTGCTCTAAAAGGCATGGCTGGCGCATCCGAGCAGCCCCAGCACCCATGCCCCGCCCCCCCGGTGGGTGCTGAGACAGCCAGCAAGAGGAGCCTTCAGTGCGCGGGGGGGGGGAACGTTCTACGTGTGTGGAGAAGGCGAACCGGGCTCCCTCTTGCAGCCATAGGCTGCTCACCTGGCAGCTGGGGGTGGGAGAGAACTAGAGACACACAGCGGGGGCTGCCTTCTCTGTCCAGAGGTTGGGTTTCATTTCCGGTGCCCAGAGTTACAGCTGTTCTGATTCCCTCCTGACCATCTGAAAGGCTGGCATTGTCCAGGCTTGGGAGTCGTGCCCTCCTGGTTTAAAAAGAGTTCAGGGGTGGTTGGGGGTTTTCCTTCCAGAGTGAGGGTCCCTCTCCCAAGGGGAAGTCCTGGATTTTGAGGAGTGGGTCGGGGTAGAAGAAGGCTGCACCCTTGAGTGGCTCCCCCTTTCCTCCCCCCCCCCCCCCCAGCCCCACTTGCACAGGAGACGCTGCAGATGTCTGGCTGAATTGTTCTGGCTCTGGTTAAAAATACTCTTGAACATTTCAAAGTCTTCGGGGAGGGGAGTCACACTGAAGAAGCTTCAGCTTCTGGGAAGCCCT
>JAKJMR010035156.1:974-27329 GCA_024449315.1 Daboia siamensis
TTTTTTTTATTCCCATCAAACGGCCGTTCGTAGTCGGCTGCCGTCTGAAGAAAGAAGGGCCCTAGCAGGAGAGCACCGTCCGTGATTTACTTTTTGTCTTATTTTACCTATTCTATTTTATTGGCGTTTGTAGTAGCCCGGTGGTAACGTCAATAAGACGAGAAGCCAGGAGTCGCTGGCCTTTTATGTCCTGAGAGACTTGGGTTGACTCGCGTTCGATTTTGCATTTCTCTGGGTTTGGGGGTGTCAGATATTACCGCCACAAAGTCTCATCTCCAATTATTTGGGTCCAGATAAAGATGAATGGGGTGGTGCCCTCCCGCTCCTAAGGCAACCTGGCCAGGGCCTCCAGCTCCTTTAAAAGAACCTGTTTTCATCTGAGCAGGCCAAGTGATTTTAAAAGAAGAAATGGGTATATAAATCCAAATATAACATTTGTGTAGCACTTCCAAGAGAGTGAATAAACATCCTTCTAAGAAGCCGATTCCTTAGACTTTCTGTGCTTAATGTCACTCAAGTTTTAAATCACATTAAGCTGGAATTGTAGTAATTAACACGAATAAAAATAAATCAATATTGTGCCATAAATGAGATATACAGTCTGCATTACCGCAAAGGTTTTTTCCTCTTGACTGTTCCATATTTTTTCCTCCAAAAGACCGAAAGCCTTAGAAGCTCCATTTATATGTCCGTGATTATTTGCAGTAAAATACATGTTGACGCTACTCTTTTCTGCCTGAATAAATAATAGAATGTATAAACTGGGGGGAGTGTCGTTGCTTAACATTTTAATTTTAATCCTTCAAATTTATGCCCTATGTTAGACCTGCGCAGGGTTTCCCCACTTTCACTCCCTTCCACCCCGAATTCTTGCTGGTGTTTCTCTCCCCCCGCCACACACACTCTTTTATTTGCCTTGATTATTAAAGAGGAGGAGGGAAGAATCCCATCACTCCTGAAGCAATAAACTGTGAAAACGCAAAAGCGGAACTTTTGATCATTAAATATCACGAAAAGGCCGGAATTTATCAGAAACGGACAGAACCGTGCTAAAGCTGTAATACAGACGATCTTCTTCTTTTCATTTCATTTCATATTTTTTTTTCCTGTAGGAAGAATTTACAAACAGATCCATTTGCTAACGTTTCTCCCCGGTGTGGAGCTGGGTGCATCAGGAGCATTTCCTTTTAATTAAGACCCATTAACTTACTGCCGAACAACACCAAAGTGCCCCACTCTTAATAATAGGAGAATTAAATTGTTCCATCTTCTTCATCTGTTTCACCGTAGGCAACAATAACGATATTTCTATGCAGGTGAGGGGAAGAGATATTATTATAGTATCGTGCAAAACCAAAATTCGCAGGTGAAAGTCCCGATCATATTTGGACAGCTCCCCCTAATCCTTCATGAATTTTGTTACACAAATAATCTTTACAGATGGGAGGCGCACAGGATCCCCTTAAGAGAAATTCATATTTTGCCTTTGTTTCACAGCGGACTGGGAAGCTTGCAGTTCCATATCAAATGCTATAAGGTTTTTCCTGGCGGGGGGTGGGGGGGTGGCGGCAGCGGGTGGGTGGAAGCGGGAAGAGGTCTGGAAAGAGCTTATAGCTGTTTATATATAGTCTTTCTGTTCATCAGAAGCCCTGGAAAAAAAACAGGACATACAGCTATAAAGCTAGTCGAGTGACTGGGTAAGTCTTACGTTTAAAATCTCAAGCCCGTGTAGATTTGGACTGGGGGTGGGGGGGATAGTCATCATAATTTAAAAACTGATAAAGATAGACAGACAGCCCACAAAATAAAATACAAGATTTTCATTGGTTGAGTTTAGCAATCACGAAGAGAAATAACGAAATAATAATCTAGCCAATCTAGCCAGAACCAGGATGGCTCATATTTTGAAGTCCCCAAAAGGATAAAGCAAATATGACAAATATTTAACCAATTTAATAGGCAGAGGACAGACAGAGCAGATACTTATAAACACAAAAATCCTTCAGTTAATATTACATTTTCAAAATATAATAGATACAGTAGAAGAAAGGATTCAGGGGAGAAATCTCTTGTCATCTTCAGCTGAAGGTTTACAGCCTGTGCCTTAATTGAATAAGGAAAGGCAACCACAGGTTTTGACATTGTCGATTCTCAGAATATTCTCCGTTTTCTTTATTTTTTAAATTCAAACAGGTCAATGCCAAGATTTTCAATTTTCCATGAGTGTCTTTTAAAATTTATTTCGTAATTTAAAAAATTCATTGTTTTAGGTAACCAGAATAATCATGGGTTTCCTTTCAAATTTTAAAAAAAAATATTAAAAAAAATCTATCTGGTAAACAAAGAATCTATTTCTCAAATGTGACTTTATCTGGTTTCTTATTTCTTTTTTCCTCTTTTTTGTCTCTCCCTCTGTTGTTAGGACTGTTAGGGGGAAAGTGGGGGAAATGACATCCTTGTCCTTCACTGTATAATTTTTCAAAAGTGCATCTTTGGAGAAATTTAGTGCTGAACAAATCACTGGCCAATTTCAGAGACAGATTTCTCTATCTCTTTAGGAAAAAAAACAAATTACATCTTAGATATCTTTTGAAAAACTGTTGTGAGACTTCAACCTGCTATGAATGAAATTTAGATCTCCAATAATTCATTTAAGAAATGTTTAACTTTTTTCTGGTAAATAACCAGCAAGGAAGCACTCACAGATGTCAGCCAATCATTTCTCCATTAATTAAGATGACATATTTTCCAAATTGTTCAATTTATCATCTCATTAAAAAAAACACTTTAGGACTCAGATTATCCCGTCACAAACTATATATATATATACACACAGAGAGAGACATACACACAGAGAGATATATTTGTGTGTTTGTGTTTTATGTGTTAATGACACAAAATAGATTTTAATTAGTTTGTTTGTATCAGATTTGTGAGTTACCTCTGTAATAATTTTTGGTGCTATGTTTTCTCACTTCTAGCTGCTTATGCATTTTATTAGTGACATTATTATTGTGGGGAAATACCAGAATATCAGGACAAATATATATTCTGGAATATAAGTGCGCCCTCACGTGGAATGTATGTGTATAGCATATGGAGCATTCTATTTGTGTTTTCTTGTTTTTTTCATTTGACCATTTTGTTCTTTTGTTAAATAAGAATTTAAGGATAAGTACATATATATGTACAATATGTTTAGAATTATCCTTTTAAATTCTTACAGTATTTATTGATTAAGGAATGCAAATGCAACTCCCCTTTGTAAAAATGGTTAGACACTGAATAGGGCTGATATATATTTTTCATCATGTAAAGGTAATTTTCCCTCAAGTATCTTAAGGCAACAAGTCAGATTACTTACATTTCCTGTGAAACATAGACTAATATCTGCATTTCAAAGTATCATTTTTTAAAGTAATCAATGTTCCATAGTAATCCAAAATTCTTGCTCATTTATTTTAAGGGGATTGAATCAATTTGCTTGTTGCTTTCTTTTAAGCAATTTTTCATAAGGCATGATTTACCTAGACTGAGACCAATAATACTTTAATAATAATTTACATAGAAAAAACCCCTTATAGCAACATTTTTTAAAAAGAAAATTATTATTTAAAGGGCAATTGAAAAGGCTTTTATAATACACACACGGGTGAAATATGCTGCGGTTCATTCTAGATAAATGCAGAGAAGGGCTACATTGATGGATACAGTGGATTGATGGGTCCAGTGATTTGAATTGATATAGGCAATCCTTCTCTCTTATGCACCTATGAGTGAATAATGTATTTGCCAGTGTGAGACAGAAAAAACAGGAAGTGAGGAATGGTTGGGAAGCCCAGAAGGGTGGGTGGTAGCTGAATATAAGAGGCAAAGCTTTGAGGCTTCTAATTATTCAGAAAGGTTAAGGGTGATGACCTTGACATCTTGGAAGTTCAAAGGCATATTCTTAATTTTTTTTTTGGTTTAAATTAAAAAAAATAAATTATTCTCCCAGTCTTCTTGCATTCTCTTAGTTTAAGGCACACTTTGTGCCTTTCCTGATATTTTATTCCTCCAATCTGGCCTTTAATGAACACAAAGAAAATGGAAACTGTTTCTTTGCCTTTTTTTTCCTTTTCCTTTTCCTTTTAATTTCTTTTTTTTAAAAAAGTCAAATTGTTTTCTCACTTGCTGCTTTTATTGCACTTGTGGAAATCTCTTTCTTTTTCCCACCCAGCACAAGGTGTACAATATAGCCTAATTAAGTTGTTACAAAGCCCGGCTTTTATGGTGTTGTCTAGACAGTTCAAGGTTTTGTAAACAGCTTACAGGCCACAACAACAAAATGGAGAGAAATTCCTTTGGGGGAGGGGGGGGGAATAAGTGTTAGCAATTTAGTAGCAAAGCAGAGATTTTCTCAATTCTTTCATTAGTTTGTCTCTGCGTGTCAATAATATGGAAGAAATGCCTTTAAAAATCGCTCTCTTTAGTGTATTTCCTCTTTCCTCTCCCCCCCCCCCCCCCCCCCCCATGAATAAGTTCAAGTTTTGGAGCTGGAAGTTTCTAAGACCGGAATGCATCTAAGACCAAGGCTGAGATTCTCCAAACCTTGCGACTTAGTGAAATTTCATCTTACGGCTTTAAAGTTGAAGTCTAACTGGGGTATTTTTATGAGCCCATTCAGGGTCCTAAGATAAAATACTTGCAATGTTTGGTGATGGTAGTGGATTTTGCACGCGTTTGGCTATTCACGTGTCAGTTCTGAAAACATTCCCCTTTCTGGATTTGCCCCATTAAAAATATAAGATAATGGGGCTTTCTGAAGGCATCGCTGCTACCCACAGCCACTGTGGCTGAGTTCCATGTGGGCTCAGAAAGGTCACAGTGGTGTTTCTTCAGCAGATAATTCAAGTGGAAGATACAGCTTCAGCTTTACTAGCAAACCACTGAGACACAAAAACAAGACAGTATCCCAACGCCTTGATATGACGACAGACTTCCCACCCCGCTCTGACCAACATGAAGTTAGGGTTCCAATGCACATTATCCCCTTTATGTAGTGCAAGGGGAGAAATGTATTCCTGTCTCAAAGCCCAGAGGAGGAGGAGGAAAGAGTAACCAAGGATGCTTAAAGCGTTGGTTTTAAAACTGTCAGATTCACACCAGGTCTCTGGTTACAGCCACGAAAAGCTAGTGAGAAAATAAAACAAATAAATAAAACAAAAAGAATAAAGACAACGCTACAGCATTAAGATGGAGTGTTGGATTTACCCCAGTTGCTTTTAGGGTGAGGGTTCTGCTCTATCAATCCCACGAGAGCACCAAGAGGCACAGAAATAGTACTATAGACCAAAATAATAATAATAAAAAAAAGCTTCTTATGTCCTCAGGGTGGAGGTCATGTTAACCTTTGGGTTTTTGCGCTCGGATGTCTGGCTGGAGAATAAAGGGAGATCTGTCCTTCTTCCCCAGTCTCTTGGGGTTCTCCTCTCAAAATAAGGGGTTTCCTGTGAAATACTGCATACGGTCTCGGTTTAGTTTCTTTTCTTTCATCCTTCGATTTTGGAACCAAATTTTGACTTGGCGATCTGTGAGATTCAGCATTCTGGACAACTGGAGTCTTTTCTCTTTGTTGATGTAGACGTTGAAGAAAAATTCCCGCTCCAGGACTCTAATCTGGTGCTTGGAATAAGGGCACCTCTTTTTCCGTGATCTCTGGGGGAGTGCTGAAATGGTCAGAGAAAGAAGGAAAGAGGGGGAATGGCAGATGGCGGCAATGGTCCCATTCCAAAAACTAGATTGACTATCGTCCCCTGGAAAACTGACTCCTTTCTCTGCCCCAGCAACTGCCGGCCTCCCTCCGGATAACTTCGGAGTAGTGGCTTGCAAAGGAAAGGAGCAAGAGCAAAGGAAGGAAGAAAGGTTTCCCCTAAGTTCCCGCCGTTATCACGTTGCTTTCTAAGGCTTAAGTCCCACTGAACTCAATGGGAATTGGTCCCAGGTGAGGACGTTTTTTTGGCTTTTCTGAATGGGAAAGCGATTTGGATGGGGTGAAACGAAGACCATTTCCTAACTTTTTCCTCTCTTCAGAAGCACCCTCCCCCCCCCATCGGACAGCCCCCCCTCCCCTTTTGACAGCGACTGAGTTCCTTTGTCGGGCGGGGTGCTTTTAAGGGGCCAGAAATGTCTTCGCAGAGCTCCTTGCTTCCCAATCTCTTTCCAAGTTCTCCTCCAAAAATTAAAAAAAAAGAATCGAAGCCCAAAGAGGCTTTAATGGCTGGAGAAGTTATAAAGGGTGCTTTTTTTTTTTTTTTTTAAAGTGCTTATAAAACGGCATCTGAAAAAGCTGAGACTTGAACTGATGGGTTGTCATCTGCTTCTTTTCTCTCTTGCTCTCTGTCGTTGTCTCTGTCTGTCTGTCTCTCTCTCTCTCTCTCTCCACCTTTCTCGATCTGCGATTCCCCCTATTGAGCCAGGAGCAAGCTAAGAGCCGAGCCACCCTCCACCTTACCTGAGCAGTGGCTTTTCGGAGTGCGGGCCTCCCCCGAGGAGGAATCCGCGTTGCCTTCGTTCCCCGCTTTCTTCTTCAGCCTGGGAAGGTGGGAGCTTGGGCCGCCGGAGGTCCTGGGCGGTGACGGAGGCTTGAGGTCCCCGTTGCTCTCCTGCTCTGCCTCGGTCGGGAAAGGGGGGCCGCCGCGGGCCGCCTCGTAAAACTGATCGAAGCCCTGCGGGAGGATGCCATTCCTGCCTGCGGCGCTATAGAAAGGTGCGGGGTGGGTGCCGCAAAGCTGGTCGCTTTTCAGGAGGGCGTCGCTCCTGCTGGCGGGCGGCTGCAGGAAGTCCCGGCGGTGCAAGACCTCCTCGTAGTAACCCGGGCTATAGGCGCTCCGGTAAGCCCATTTGCTGCTCCCACCTCCTCCAACGTAATCGCGGAAGGCGGCGGGCATTTCGCCCGCCGGCTGCAGCTGGCCGGGCAAGGCGGAGGCGTAAGTCAAAGCCATCTGACAGGAAGGAGGCGGCTGGGACAAAAACGAGGGCTTGCCGGAGAAATCCGCGGGGGAGAGGTAATAGGCCGCGGGGAGGTAGACGCCGGGGGCCCCGTGGCTGCCGCAGTCGTCCAAGTTACTCATGGCTGCTTCTTCACCTCCGCCGCCGCCGCTGGCTTTGGGCAGAGTGGAAGCTGGCGGAAGCACCAGACACGGAGCTGAGGTTTTTGGATCTTCCGAAGCCCCATCTAGGTGCCCGCCAGGCTTTGGGCACGAGCCGGCCCGGAGAAGAAGGAAGGAATCCCGCCGCGGGCTGACGCGCAATTCATCTTGATTGATTCGGGGGGGGGGGGGGGGGTTTGTAATTGTGTCACGTGACGAAGGCGATGGAGAAATGCCCTTATATCTACATCGGCCTCTCCTCCACCCCCCCACCCCACCCTCAGGCCAGCTGCCTGTCTTCCTCGCTTCAAGAGCTCCACACCAAGTCCCCGGCCTCCGCGGAGTCCACCCGCGTTCCGGCTCGCCCTAAAGCGACCATTTCTCGCTCTCGCCCGCTTTTCGTCCCCCTCCGCCCTTCCTTCCCTCTCCTTCGGAAGCAGAAGCGAGGGCGACCTGTAGATGGGGCGGTGGGTCACCTGAGCTTGTTAGCATTACCCAGATGCCAAGCAACGCTAACCAGGCCCTCTCTGCCCGCCCCTCCTTCTCTCTTTAGGAGCACAAGTAGCTCCCTACCAGGCAGCCAGAGAGCCTGTATGGCCAAAAAGGTACCCCCAGGATAGTTTTTCCCTCTCCTTCGCGAACCAACCCCCTAATATCAGATTATGGCATCTTCATTCAAAGTGACAGGCTAGCTTGTTGCTAATCTCTTTCTCGCCTCCCCTTTCCTCGCTTTCTTGCTCTCTCTCTCTCTCTCTCTCTCTCGCTCGCTCTCCCTCTGACAGCCTCGCTGGCAAAGGTCCCGGGAGCAGAGAGGGACTCTTCGCCCACGACTTCACCACGCCTAGGGCGCACTCCTCCCCCTCCCCGGTTCTTCCCGCTTTTATTTTTGAAACGGATTCCCCAAATCTCTGTCGGGCGGAAGGACCGTCTTCTCCAGCCTTCCGTTCGATTATTGTCTCACGTAGACCGAGGAGCATGCGCGCCCCGTACACTTTGGTGCAGGGCAACCCACAGAGGAAGGGTGGAGAGTGGGGGGTGGGGTGGGGTGGGGAAAAAAAAGATGACACCTGGATATCTGCATGATGAAAGGGTTCCGCCTCAGATATTTTAGGTTGGCTGCAAAGGAAGATTCCTTTTTGAGAGTTCAAGGGGCTGTTCGCCGGTCAAGGTCACTCGAGGGAGGAGGAGAACATTCTCCTCCCTTCGGATCTGCTTTTCAGCGGGGAATGCAGGAGCACCTTTTGTTTCCCTTCCATCTCAGTCACGTGCTCTTGAAACAGCCCCTGCTTCTCCACCCTCTGTGTGTTCCTCTTCCCCTTGGGCTGCACAGGGAAGGAAGGAAGGAAGGAAGGAAGGAAGGGAGGGAGGGAGAGAGAGAGAGAGAGAGAGAGAGAGAGAGAGAAAGAAAGAAAGAAAGAAAGAAAGAAAGAAAGAAAGAAAGAAAAAGAAAGAAAGAAAGAAAGAAAGAAAGAAAGAAAGAGCACAGCCCCGGAGAAAACCCCAGCAAGAAGAGACACATTCCACAAGTCAGAATTCAAATGTCTCTAGAACACCCATCTGTTTCACTTGCTTGCTTTCCCCACCTAACCGGATTAAGCTGCCCTAGTCACGTTTACCTCCAGGATGTTGCTTTGCCCTTTCAAGTGAAAAAACATCTTTCTAAACAAGCATCTTTTTAAGGACACCAAGCTGAAAAAGAACTCCAAAT
Organism: Daboia siamensis; assembly: GCA_024449315.1. Taxonomy (NCBI): domain Eukaryota; kingdom Metazoa; phylum Chordata; class Lepidosauria; order Squamata; family Viperidae; genus Daboia; species Daboia siamensis. Next base: position 9,813 of record JAKJMR010035156.1, read on the forward strand.
GTATTTCTACATCTTCTCTCCACATTACATCTAATTAAACAACTTAGATCATACTCTAGAAAGCAACTAGCTGTTTCTTTTCTCACCTAACTTCATTAAGCTGCCGTAGTAGTAGTCGAGTTGAACTCCAGAATGTTGTTTTGCCTTCCAGATGAAGTACACCTTGTTAAACACACATCTTTAAAATGCATCGAACTGAAAAATAATTCCAAGTGTATTTCTATATCTTTTCTCCAAATTACATCTAACTAAACAAATTATTTCAGGCTTTAGAAAGCAAACAAGCTGCAATGACTAGCAATAACAATCCAAAGTATGTGTAACATTATCCATATTACAATCAAAGATCACTGTAAAAGGTGGCTAATTGGTGAGAAGGTTTCTTTTGTTGAATATTAGCAGTAAGGAAAAAGGAAAGAGGGAAGGGAAGGGAATTTGTAAACTATAATAAAATGAAGACAAAAGCCAAATTATCCTGTAGACAAGTATAACATTCTATGCCAGAAATTATTTGCTAGCAGGGCTAATCGTAGTCTATTTAAAATGTTTTAGTTTAAAAAGTGTTTAAGCAGATAAGCATGTGAAGCACTGTGTATATGTATGTGCGATTATATAATATATTCCTTTACACAATTATATAATACATATTACATAAGCAGCTCAGGGTCGCTTGGAACCGCTATACGGACAGCAAATAAATTTAATTATTACTATTTCTATGGTTCCACACACCTACCAACAGATGCCAAAACAGATGAGCCAACAAGTGTTTTCAGTATTGCATACATAACAATATCTTAGTTACCATATGAAATTAGTTGGAACACATCAATATTGCATGCAGACTGGTGATGCCTCTGGCTTCCGCAGCAACACACACACACACATCACCTCTTTGCATTCTGCTCTTGAAAAGAAAGAGAGACAAGACGGCTGGCCAAATACTTTTTCAGCAGAACCAAATCAAAGCCATTTTCCCTCTTTGGAAAAGGAAAAGGAGGGACCAGGGAGCTATTCTGCGCCTCAGGGTTGTCCAGTCTCCTGCTCCCTTGGAAACGTCCTCCTCAGAGGTGCCTCCCTTCCATTCGACCATCAACGACCACCTACCTGCCCGGCACCCTCCCTCGCAACCAAGCGACTGCAGCATCCCCTCCCGCTTGTCAAGGCGCAGAATTTTTGATTCTCTCCTTACGCTGTCAATGGACCCATCCTCCCCCACCTCCCCAAACCAGCGTGGCGCAGCTTAAAATGGCCCCTGTATTCCAAATCGCCTCAGCGAAGGCAGGATGTGTTCTCTTGGCTTTTACCCTTCCTCCGGTAACCTCCGGACTAGCACGTGTGAATCTTGCCGAGATGGTTCCAAGCAGGGCTTTTTCTCATGCGACCGACCTCTCTCCACCTCTCCACCTCTCTCTCTCTCTCCCCCCCCCCCCCCATACAACAAATAAAAATAAAAATCCGGACACAGACAGCTCAGCGCAAAAACCAACCCGAAGCTCAAGCCAACCCGCTTGAAAGACTTACGCTTCTCGAGCTGCAGCGAACTAATTCCCACCATTTCAAGTTCAAGGACGGCGGCTACCGTTTGCTAACCAGAAAAGAAAAGAAAAAAAGCAGGGCGGGCGACGGGGGCGATCAGAGTAAGAGCCCCCCGCTCTTCTTCCACTCCAAAAAGCCGAGGAACCGGTCGCAGCTGCGAGGATCTTCCGGGTGGGTCAGACCTCCGGAACTGGAAGAAGCGGCTGACTCGCTGCGGGATTCGGCCGCCTCTTACTTAATAAATACATCTCTCCCCCCCCTCCCCTCCTTTCCCCTCCTCGCTCCTCACCCGCTGCAAACGAGCGCTTGGGGGTAGCATATCCTGCGGAGACGTTACCGTTTGCCGTCTTGGAAGCCTGCCCAGGTGAGGCGAGTGACAGCTCCGAAGAGCCTCCGGGGGAAACGGGGACAGCTCGCCCGGTCTTCAGAGAGGGCGCGCTGGCTCCCGCCCCGCGGCTTTGCCCGCTTCGCGCGGGGAAGAGGCGGCGGCAGCCGCATTTCGGTGCCACCCAAGATAAGGCACTAACTTGACCTTAACTTTGTTGTGGCGCCCCTCGTATCTGGCGAAGAGCGCGAACAGACACTACTGTCTGGCATCTCTCGTAAAAGCTGACTGGAGAAACGATCCTGCGTCATTTCATTTATGGCCTCTCCAGGTCTGCGTTTGTCCTTGCTGTCAAACTTCGAATTATTTATGCCCTTTTCGGAAGCACAAAAGCGCCCACCGCCGCTGAAGGCCTGCCCTCCCTCCCTTCGTCTTATCAAAGTCCCGGGGACCGCACCAGCTCAGCCCAGCTCAGCCTATCAGAGCGAAGGGCAGCAGCTCCTCCGCGCCAGCCAGAGGCGGATTTGGGAAGAAGAGCGATTTGCGCGCCTGTGTCGCCGAGGAAGCCTTGCCCGGCAATCCAGTTTGGGCGTGTTTTTTGCCTCGAGGGGCGCGCGCGCGCGCGCTCCCTCCCCCCTCCCCCCCCCCACGCGCGAGGGCATACTTATGTGCACACTAGCGACAAAAACCTAGAGGTCCACCACACCACACCACACTTGCGGCCGAACAGGTTACAAACTCGGCTCAGTTCCAAATTTCTTCTTCTTGGAAAAAAAACGAAGACGATAATTATCCCCTGGGCCCGGTTAAGAAACCATCCGCAATCTTTTTTTAAAGGAAACAAAAAACAAAACAACACAAAAGCTCTGGTCTCTGTAAGGGAAGGCTGCCATAAGTCTGTCCTTTTCCTTGTTGTATGTATGCGTGGGTAGGTGGGAGGGGGGGGGAGGAGAGAGAGCGAGCTCTGCGTTTTATTACGAAGCTTTCTTTCATTGGAGTAAACAAGTGCGAGGGCTGCATTTGTGGTAACCGGGGAGAAATTGATTTAATGTTGGTGACGAGAACAAATCCCCATAGACGTGAATATCTGCGTTCTTACAGGGAGGTGTTTGTACTGTATTAATCAGGATTATGGGAACGATCTGCGGTCCTAACGAAAAAGGAAAATATGTATTGAAAATACTGAGAAGCTGACTATCAATTTATCTACCCACTAGCTATCAATTTATCTACCCACTAGCTATCTAGCTATCTCTAAATTAGCTCTAAATAATCTAGGATTATTAGTTTATATATGCGTATCATCGCACACCGAAATACGTATATCAAATATGCCTGGGTGTGATACAGAAAAAAGCATTTTATATCCTCGATGAATAAAATGTTTTGTTTCTATTTCAGTGGCCTAATCAAAATAAATCTATAGACAAATCACCTAGCATGCATACTAGACAAAGCATTTTTAGTTTAAGGATAAATATTGGTAAAGATAAATGTTTCAAAACAGACAAAAGCCACAACAGCTCAGGAATAATTACTCTAAATAAATAACACATTGCTACAACGCTATTTTTTTTACAGCTACAACTGTAGAAATGAAAGAAAGAACTCATTCATTTTACCTTGTATAGGCTAATATGAAAAAAGTGCTTGTTTTTTTAAATGGCTTTAATGCTTTACTAAAACACTGATATCTATTGGGCCCTTGGTAGCATAGCAGAAAATGTATGCTATAAAATTCAGAGGAAACGGGTAGAATCTCGTTCTTGGAATTCCACTATTTGCAGATTTTGGGGTGGGGTTTTATTTCGGTGTTTTACAAATCATTAAATATTTAGACTATTATAATAATATGAAATCAAACCACAGTATTTGTGTTTTCCCTTTAGAAGCTTGTAATATTTTAAAAACATTTTGTATTTTCTAAAATGACTATAACCACAGTCATTCTTCCTGAAATATAATTCTAAACAGTCCTTTAAAAAAAAAAAGTTTAAGGGAAACCCCTAAATAAATGAAGCTTGTAATTCCATATTAAATAAAATATAATAGATGCCTTCACACATGACATATCACTGTTATTCTAATTTACTAATTTTAAATCAAATACATCTCAGCCCGGATGTGGCATAAATAGTGTTAAACTGATTCTTCTATTCCTCTATTATTTTCTCCTTTTAGGTAGATCGCAGAGATTTTTTTTCATATATATATATATTTATATATAATATAAATCCTCTATTATTTTCTCCTTTTAGGTAGATAGCAGAGATTTTTTTTTCCCAACAGAAGGCATTGGTAGAATTTTTTTAATCATGAAAGTTCAGAACAGAAATATTGTCTGGACGGTGCGAGGAGCGCAATCATATTGCATAAAATACTTTACTCTCTTTTGTGAGAGAAAGGAAAGAATGCACGCCCCGTGCCTGATTTTTAATATAATCCCGCTGAGATGTCGTTCAGAAAACGACGCAACCCGATTTACAGGTTTATCCACCAAAGCACACGGGATTCTTCCCTGCGCCTGAGAGGCAGCGACGCGGGGAGGTGGCGGGGTGGGGGGTGAGAGAGAGGCGGGGAGGGGAAGCCGGACTGGGGAGAGGGAAGGGGCTTTTTTGTGTGTGTTCCTTGCTTGTCTGTAGCTCCGGGACAAGGCCAAAGTCAAGCTAAATAAACCACGAAGAGACGCCCGCGGGAAGGAAAGGCGGAGCGCACAGCCAAGGGCAGCGGTTGGGGAAGCGAGGGAAAACTTGGGAAAAGCGAACAGCAGGCTTCGCCTTGCAAGACAAACGGGCTCGGCCGTTGGGCAACGGGACTGGGAGCCGGCTGCATGAAGGACGCATTTAAAAAGAAAAGAAAAGAAGCCAAACGCAAAATAAGGAAGAGTTTGGGAGCCTCTTTCTCCTGAGACTAAGAAGAAGAAGAAGAAAAAGAATTTGCCCTTGACAATGGGTGGAGTGGGTCTCCTCCCCCCCCCACCCCGCTCTTGCCGGAGATGCTTGTTGAGAATGAAGAGGACCTCTCTTCCCCTCCCCCTTCTTCTCCCCCCCCCACATTCCTCCCACACAACAGGGCCCCCAGATTGCCCGGCGTTTCTTTTATTTAAAAGGGGCCAGAGGACCTGGGCAGAGTCCGGCGGAGACCCGGGCGAACCGCGAAGGTTGCGAACCACCCGCAGTATTTAAGAGCACCCTGGAACAGGCCCAGGTGTGCAAAGAGCCTTCTTCGTCTGCCCAGGAGCTTTTTCTGCTCCGACAAGGCTCCGATTTTGAGATTAACAAAAAGGTCTAATTCAGGTTGCAGGAAAGATCTCGTGCGGGGCAATCAAAGGGGGGGGGGAGGAGGGGGGGCTGTCTGAGCGAGGGGTAGCGCTGGAATTCCAAAGGCTTAACTGCTTTCTGATCGGAGAAAGCAGGTTAGGCTCGGAAAGAGGTTTGGCGGCCGGCCGAGACAGTTTCCCCAGAGCACAGGAAGAAAGGCAACTAGGCTTCCAGCGCCCGCCGCCTTCCTCTGCCAAAGCGGGGAAACCGTCGGACCTCGAAACAGTTCACGAAGAAAAGATCTGGCCTTGATGGTACTCCGGAAACAGAGGTTCTGGAGACCGGGGCTCGGAGATCCGGAAGGAAGCTCCCGGCTGAAAGGGTCGCCAAGCTTCTAGTCCCCATCGAGCGTCTGAGGTCGGCATGGTCGCCATCGCTTCAACATCCTCGGGTTCTGGACCTAAAGTTTCACTCTCGGGTCGCCGAGAGCGAGTCTGCGAGACGACCCTCGCCTTTTCCGTTGGCTGTTGAACCCTTGGGAGGAGGAGCGGGCCTTCCAGCTTGGCCCTCTGCTGCTTGGTGTAAGGCGCCGCTTCCTCCGAGTCCTTCCTCGACCAGGATCCCAGGGAACCCTGCAACAAACGGGGGGCAGGGGTCGGGCAGGGGTCGGGGTTTCCCAGAAGGAACCGTCTCAGCCTGCCGCCGGTGAGCGCCGGGTAAAGCTGCCTCAGGAGGCGAGAAAGCCGTCGTGCCTGAGAAACGAGGGGAGCAAGGAGCCGAGGCCTCCGGTTGAAAGCAGTTTAGGGACACGCCAACGCACTAAAACCCTTCCTCCGGGCCTTAAGGCCACCTGAGCACTAACAGGCGCGCCCTGGGAGCGTGGAGCGAGGCTCCCAACCCTCCCCTTAAAGAAGCGCCTTTCTTGCGACCGGCCCCTGCTAAAGGACGTCGACGGGGCTGAAACCCGAACCGCCGGAATCTGGCAGCGGGGGGGGGGGGGGGGGGGGGTGCCGCCGCGCTGGAAGCGAAAGGGGAGAAATGTTTACGGCCTCGGGTGCCTTTGAACGTACCGTCGTGCCGGCAAGGTCGCCTTGTCAGGCTGGGCGGTCTTGAGTGGCAGTGCCAGGTTCAAGTTGACGGCTTGCCGGAGATCCACCCTGAAGCCCGAAGCGCGGAGGGCCGACCTCGCAAAAGAACCCCTGCGGCTTCCGCGGGATCTACCGCCCAGCGCCGTCTCCCCGCCGCGGTTTTGAGCCAAAGCTTCGCAGCTCCGTTTGTCGGTCGTTCTTCTCCGGGTTTAACGGTCTTCGGTGAACGGGGAAGGCCTTGCGGGAAACATCCGGGCGGGTTTTGCTGCTGCGGGAAACTAAGGAGCGGGGGGGGGGGGGGGGGGGAAAGGTCGGCCGCCCGGGCCGAAGTAAGCCGGAGAACGGCGACAGAACACGGCTGAGTAGTGTGGATGGCCCAGACCAGCACAGAGGCTGCGGGCGTCGTGCCGAATCCTGGAATTCTGCGCACGAGACAAGGCGGAGAAGTAGAAGGAGTCGTAGCGGAGGGCAAGTCGAAGAGGGGAGGCCGCATAGCCGACACCTCCCGCTCGGATGCTGCGATGGCTCTGCAACTGAAGGACTAGAAGCCGTCCCTGGTTCCTTAAAATCGGAGAACGGAGTCCTAAGTGCTAGAGATCCCAACCTTCTTGCCAACCCCACTTTTGCCCCCCCGCGGCCTGGCGCCCCTGCATGGCTCTTCTGCAGACGTTCTACAGAAATACGGTGAGGGGGCCACAGTGCCTTGAGGAGGAGCGGGGGGGGGGGGGGGGGGAATACTTGCACAGGGAGGGAAAGAGAAGGGATATTTCCAGCACAAGGGTGAATGGATGGGGGAAAGGCCTTGGTAGGGAAGATGGTGTATGTAGACACTCCTCCTCCTTGCCCCTCCCCGCTGCCCTGGTCTGGTTTTGCCCAAAACGAAGTAAGACTCGTTCTGTTTTGGACTACATCCTGGCTTCTTCTGGAACTCTTCCAAAATTAGTAACAGCACTGTACGCACCAGTCCATTTGGATCCCTTCCTCCAGTCCCCTTCTGCCCTGATTGGGCCATCAAGGGCCATCCCGGGGAGGTAGCATATGAGGGCCGTCTGGGTTCACTTATAATTTGAACTTGGCTCAGCATATCTATGCAAGCCTGGGTCTCTGCTATCCTGGCTTTCTGCAAAACGCAGAGTGATTGCTTGGGTGATGTGCAAAGGACTGCAAGCGTAAGGCGAGCTTTTAGTGGTTTGTGGAAGATGGATGATGTCCAAGATTTACAGATAGCCCAGGGAAATCGAAATGTATGCAAATCGAAAAAGTGCTTGTAAACCAACCCACAAAAGATCACTCCACCTTTGCATATCATTGGTGACTATAGTTGCAGATATTAATACAAATTGTTCCACGATAAGGGAGATTGCTCACCTTTGATACTGTAAGCCACCCAGTCACTTGATATAATAATAATAATAATAATAATAATAATAATAATAATAATAATAATAATAATAATAATAATAATAACAACAACAACAACAACAACAACAACAACAATAACAATAACAACAACAACAACAACAACAATAATAGAATATTACACTGAAATATTACACTTACACTGAAATACCCAGACCAATTTCTCTGGGTAGAAACGTCACTGAATTCTGTTCAATTATTATTAAACCAATCTCAGCAGGATTAAGCCTTAAAGGTCCCTGGCGATTTAGTATTGCAAATTTTCTTTTTTCTTTTTCTTTCCAGGATTTCCATTAACACACCATACTGTCCAATATTATTTCTCTCAATGGGCATATATATTCTTTCCAATGAGCTGTAGATACTTTAGAAAACGGTGGGTGTCTAAATGAGGGTGGAAAACAGCCATCTCGCTAAGAAACACACACACACACACACCCCGCCGGCTCCAGACTTCCCTAATCGTTTCTAGGGGACACTAAACTTTAGTGCCCAGACTATGTTTCTGCCAATCACTACACTGAGTCCTGGAACTCTTACCGTGAGCGGAGAGGCTACAGGAGGAGAGAACGGCGGCGGGGCCTTTTGTTTGGAAAACGAATTAAGCCAAACCATTAATGCTAGGGAAATGGAAAATGTCCCTTACCCCATTCCCACCTCTGACCCAAAATAAGGGCAGAAACATAGCGCCGATTGGTTCAACGGGGAAACGAGAAAGGACAGGGGGGGGAAAAATAGATAATCACACTTTTTTTTCCTGTTTCTCTCTCTCCCTTCCGGTTCATAAGCCTCTCTACCTCCTGAAGCAAACTGACGGGAATTGTTTTTCTGGCTCGCCTCGGAAGCGCAGTTTGAAGCAGGCACAATCTCCGTCGACGGAGGAACAGTTGCGGACAGATTTTATCCTAAAACAAGGATTTTTAAGTTCATGCTCAGGAAGGGCGGGCCTAAGCAGATCAAGAAGGCGGCCGAAAGCATTGTTGGGGGAAACGCCTCGAATGCTTTCTGAAATGCCCACAGCCGCCTTGGCCACGGTAGACGGCTTCTCTCCAGATGCGACCAAATGCTAAGCCGACAGAGGGGAACTACCGCTGGCAGGCACCGGCCGGAAAAAGGATCGGCAAAAAGATCGGATGGAGCCAGGCCTTCGCCCTCGGGGCTCAGAACTGGAGACAGGAGGCGGGGAGGGACTCCCCGCTCCATCAATCCCGGCCAGGACGCACGTCAGGCTGATGGAAGCTGTAGTAGCTCTACCCGCCTGTGAAGGCAAAGGCTGGGTGGGCTCCGTGTTTTAAAATACTGTACAGCAAAGCGCCCGTGTTTTGACCCGTCCGTTCCGGCGGCGGCAGGGGCGGCCTGGTCTTTTCACCGCCGTTTCCCCGTCACCTTGCAGGAGAGCTCGGCTGCCCTTCGGCTTCCAAAGCCCCAGGGGCGCACCGGGGCGCCTTTCTTGAGAAATGAAGCAGCTTTCCAGATGGGCCTATGAGAAAACCCTCGTGGTATTGTGGTTTGGTATGCTGGTCTGACAGCCGCGGACAGGAAAGTATTACCGAGGGTGGTGAGCACAGCACAAGACATTGTGGGCTGTTCCCTGACACCACTGGGTGACATCGCCAGGGCTCGTTGCCTTGGAAGAGTGAGGAAGATTCTCAGGGATGACTCACACCCCGGACGGTCTCTCTTTACGCTCCTACCATCGGATAGGAGATATAGGAACATAGCCAGCCGTACCAACAGGCTGAAAAATAGCTTTTATCCGTAGGCTGTTAGGCTTTTAAATGGGACATAATTTTATGCAGAATTGACTTGGGAGGCCGGTGTGTGATGTAGTTGGTTCACATGGTGTGGTAGGATGGAGGGTTTGTTGTCACTGTGTGTTGGGGGAGAGAGAGCAGGGGGGGGGGAGGCTCAGCTAATCTCAATGTACACATGTTGCACTTTGACAATAAAGGTTTATTATTATTATTATTTATCTTCCTTTTGACTGAGCGCCAAAAGCTCGACTGCGGCTTTATCTCCCCCCCCCCCCCCCCCCCCCCCGATCTCCTTGAACACCAAGGCGGCGAACCGGCGGCGCTCTCTCCGCCTCCAGCTGGCCCGAATTTCCCATTGGGGGGCTACGAATGAGACTGTTTTTTTCCTCGCTATTTTAGGCGGACGGCTCACCGGCCCTCGCTTTAAGGCCGCTTTGCTGGACTGAGATCCTTCGAGTGAAGCTCGCCTCCCACCGCCGCTTTGCTCCTGGGAAATAGACGAATGCTCTGAACTCGGACGAATTGCCCCTTTTAAATTGGGTTGGCCTTGCCACTGTCTTTTTATTTGTAACCCGCCTTTTCTGATCAGGCACTTCAAGGATCTGTGGGCCGCATCTCACATTATCTCTATTGTTATTATCGCTGCCAGCACTAGATGTGGGGGGCAATGATTCAAAAGGCATTTTCTTTGAAACAACAACGAATCGCTGCTGCTTATTTTGGAGGCGAGCTGGAAGCCGGTTCATTCCACGAGGCAACGAAGACTTCATTCGGTTCACCTCACTATATTGCTTATATTCGGAAGCGGATGGTTGCATTCGTTGGAGCCTCCGCGAATGCAACCATTCAGTAAAGTCCAAAAAAAAACTTCACCGGAAAGATTGCGAATCTTTAGCCGCTTAGTTACTAAGCTACCGTAATTAGTGACCTAAACGGGAAGATTCACAGCACCGGGAGCGTCCCGCGGGGTATGGCCAAAGAAGTCAAGATGGCGGCCACGATGATGGGACGAACATAGAAAAACAGGCGGAGCTTGGATGGCAGCGTCGTGACTGCCACCTTGACTTTTTTTGAAGGTGCCCCACGGACACCCCTTCCCCACGGCAGCTGACTTCCTAGATTTCTTAGCCGGGGTGGTGGTGGTGGTGGTGAAGTGCTGGGTGGAAGCGCTATGAACTTCCCAGCCGAACAAAGGAGCGGGGAAAGATAAGCCTTGCTGATGACAGCCCTCGTAGGCATTTCTTGCTGGGGAAACGTTTAGAAAAAAGACTTCCCACCTTGAGGGTTTGAATTAGGCACAGCCCCGCACCCGCGCGCCCCAGTCTAACGATTATAACTTACAGCCAAATCACCTGTTCTCCCTTCGGATGGGGGGGGGGGGAGGGGGAAAGCCCTGTGGCACACGCGAATGTCTGAAATGGGAATCCGGAGGGTACTACAGTCCATCTTGCAGACTTTCGGCATGAAAGGCCAATCAGGATTAACAAATCACGATTCTTTCTTTTCGTCCAAATGTATTTTCTGGGTTGCTGCACTATGGAAGTGCGGGGGGGGGGGGGGAGGAAGAGGACATGGCCTAAATTAAAGCGTTTGTGCAAGTCTCAATTGCATTCACGAGAAATATCAGTCGGACAGTAAGGTGGGGGGGCTCCCCTCGACACCAATCGGCCTTCAGAATGCTTCGGCGATGCGCATTCCTGCGCTTGCTTATCCAGAGCCAAAATGTGGCTGACTCCTTTGAACGGGACCCGGTGATTTTTTCTCCCTCCTGTGGTAGATCCCTAATTCCAGTATACAGTATTTGGGGGTTGGACGAGACCGAAAAATAATAAAAAATCAACGGTATTGTTTAGCATGGCGAAAAGCCCTAGGATTGCCATAAAATAACTTCAAGGCCCAAACTCAGCCAGGGACTTTTACCTTTTTGCCAATGAGAAGCTCAGAGCAAGTCCGTAACAGGCCAACACATTCAGATCCTTTTCCCCAGCAAGAAGGAATCAGAAACATGCTGTCAGATTTTACTGCCAGTGATCTTCTCACCGCCCCAAGGTAAAAGAGTGCCTGAGTAGGAGAAAGAGAGAGAGAGCCAGGTAAGTAAACAGAGTCTGCTTCCTAACTGCTTTAAAACAACAACAACAACAACAACACTTGTCGAAGACCTGAAGACCTGCGGTCGCAGGAAGTTCTGTAGGGGAGCAGCGTCGCAATTTCATTTTAGCGGTGGTCACGGCAGCTGCGTACTTCAAGTCATTTATCAAATAAATCAGGCCGTTATTTCTCAGATCGGAAGGCCGAGAATCTCTGCACGTTTGAATGCGGCCAGGGCATTTCCGGAGAAGAAAGTTCCTCTGCTTTCCGGTGCCGTTCAGAGGGAGATGCAAGCGGAAACCTCCTTTGTGGGTCTCTTCGGAGGGCCAGGGGCTCCGGCAGCCAGAGGGCCGTGGTTAGTCTGGCCTGGAGGATGGAAGGAGGGGAGACAATTTCTGAGAGTGTGACTTGCTTTGTAAATAGATCGAGTGGAAAGAAGGTGGTGGTTTTGTGCGTGTGTGCCTGTATGTAAATGAAGAAAAGGGGGCTTAGCGTTATTTCTTCTTTCTTCCCAGTTCTCTGTCTACTGCGCACACGCGTGGTATGCACGTGCTTTTTAGGTGCGATAAATATGTACGTGCTCATTTGTTATTTTCTCATGTGCAGGTGCCCACAGGCTCGCTGTCTCTTCCTTCCTCTCTTTCTGACACACACACACACGTGTACACACACAAACGTACACACAGACACACACAAGCCCGAAAATGGGCCTCTCTTCAAATATTTTTTTTCTGATTTACAGAAAAACAAGTCTTAATATATTATCCATCGTACCGCTGGGGGGAGGGGGAGGGGGGGAAGGAAAAGCATCCCTGTTTCTACCTCACTGTAACCCCATTTAATTCACCGAGGTTTTCTTCGGAGTAGGATCGGCCAGCCTTCCGTTTCAAAGCAGAGCAATCAGAGCCCTAAAACGAACACAGTCCCGTTTCCACTGACGCGTTGGCCGCTTTTGGAAAAACCCCTGGCGCGCTGCTGCCGTTCCTCTTTTTAAGGAAAACTCCAGCCGCTGGTTCCTATGTAGCCATCTCGGTACCGGCCATATTTGCTGCGAACACATTTCCAACGAGTTCAGTGGCATGTGTCATACCCAGTGCTTTTTTTGTGAAAGAAAAAGGTGCCGGAACTCACACGTGTCACACGTGCCTTGCCTACCCTACAAGGTTCCATCCAAAAAAGGTGCCGGAACTCCGTTCTGAGCGTTCTATGAGGAAAAAAAGCCCTGACCATACTGCAAAAGCCGTATGAATGAGCAAAATAATTGTATATGACAGGGCTCCTCGGCCCATCTCGGCTGGCGGAGCTTTGATACTTGATCGGCTTAGAATGCCCCTGTTTCCTTTCCAGCGGTTTCTGGTTTTTTTTTTTCCTTTTTCCTCAGGGCTGCCGAGGAAGGCAAATGTCAAATTTCCAGACGAGGAAGACGTTCAGGCACCCTTTCGCCGGCTCGGCCGATTCTTTCAATTCAGAACAGAACCCTTCACCGAGAGTCGGTTTCTGGGACGGAGCCAGGGCGAAGAAGAGTTCTCCTGGTTTCCAAGTTAGTCGGCTATAGCACACGTCGCCCAGCAGATGGCACTACGGCTCTATTCCTCGCTCCCACGGAGCCGAGTCCTCAAACCAAAGCGCGACGTTGCCTTTGTTTGACTGAATCTCGGGCATCGTCCGCAATCAGGCATTGCAGGAAACGCGCGTCTTCGCAGCCCAGTGGCTATTTTTAGGTTGGGGGCGGCGGCGGCGGGGGGGGGGGGAGAAGAGGTTCCGTGAGGCGTTATACACAAAACTCAGGACTTCTCGAGATAAATTCGACCTCGACCGGATTTCAAATCCTAACAAGTGTGGTTTTAAGACTCAAACAATGGGAGGAGGAAAGATGGAGGGAATTGGCGCGCGCGAGGTGGGGTGGGGTGGGGTGGGGGGGGGGAATGGTCCCGTAGCTGTTCCATTTGCTCTTCCGGCTGGCGCCCCCGTTGCATTTTATGCCAGGAATAGTCGGAGTGGAGGTGGGGGCGTGGGGGTTAAGGCAGCCAAGGCAACTGGTGGTGCGGCCTTCCCTTTCTTTCCGCAACTTCAGCTGGGTCCAGGCCGAGGAGTTGCTGAGCAGGCGTCTTGCTCCTTTGGCTCTTCCCGCTTTCGTTCCTTTTCTCCGGAAAGAGAAGGGCGGCTACGCGAGAGGCTGGGCTGCCTTTTGACGCGCTGCCGGTTCAAAATCCCTTTCGACCACGGAATCTTCCTCCTCCTCCTCCTCCTCCTCCTCCTCCTCCTCCCTTCCTTCCCTCCTTCCTCCTTCCTCCTCCTCCTCCTTCTTCCCTGAGAAATACGTTATGTTCCAGTTTCAGTGAATCTTTGGGGCAAGTGTGCCCCTGCCTTCTCTGCAGGAGTCAAAAAAAAGAGTCAGGGGGTTATTCCGCAAAGTGAAAGTAAGAGTCAGCGGAGCTTCCTTCGACATAGCTGTGGTCAGATCTAACCAAAGCGTGGAGGAGAGACGGGGGGGGGGGGGGGGGGGGGGGGGGGGGGGGGGGGGGGGGGGGGGGGCGGGGGGGGGGGGGGGGGGGGGGGGGGGGGGGGGGGGGGGGGGGGGGGGTGGGGGGGGGGGGGGGGGGGGGGGGGGGGGGGGGGGGGGGGGGGGGGGGAATGGAGGGAGAGAGAGAGAGAGAGAGAGAGAAAGAGAAGGAGGGAGGGAGAGAAAGAGAGAGAGAAGAAGAAGGGAGGGAGGAAAGGAGGGTGGGAGGGAGAGAGAGAGAGATTATTCTGTGTTTAGAAGACAAATTAGAAAGCTGTTGTGAAAAGCCATAGCTTTGGACTGTGTAAAAAAGATCAGAATATATTTCAGAAGGCTGTGAAGGGTTGCTAGTGGGGAGAAACAAAACCACAACCGTGCTACTTCTTACTTTCCCCAATATTTATCCAGACATTAATTCTTACCGCTGGTATGGAGTTGATCCAACCAAAATAAGACTTGAAAGAAAGCTCCTAATGAAACTCAGCTGAATCCCTGAAATGCATTATTTTATTTTCTGCAATCGTAATATTTATTATACGCGTTAATAGGAATATAACAAGAGGGATAATAAAACCTGCTATACCGTAATCATCCTTTATTCATTCTTTCCTCCTCTGTTATGTTTTTAATCACTGTGTTAAATTCAGTTCTCTTTGTGCTTATTTGTACAGCTACCGTTGGGGGGTTCTTGGTTTTATTCTTCAGGCTTCCCTATGGCCCCTGGAGGCTTTTCGGGAACCTAAGCTTTTAATGTGTGTGTTTTTAAACTGGGGGAGAAACATTTCAATCTAGGGAAGAAGCAGAGTTGAAGAAAAGATGAACAGCGAATCCCTGATCCATTAGGACAGATGTTCATCCACTTTCTAAAGAGGAGGTTTGGGAAGACCAAAGGAGAAAATATTGGCTAGATTCTCACACCCCCAAACTACGAGAGACTCCTAGAATATGCTGGAATCGTCATTGTGAGCCCACCAAGCTAGGAACAAGGAGTTGAAATCCATGGCTGGAGTCAGCTCAGTGTTTATCTAAAGGAAAGTTGAAAACAGAATCTCTTTAGCGCTCATTTCTTTCAACTGACTTTAAAGGGTTGGAGGAATTGCCACCTCCCAGCTTTATCAATGAATGAGTTTTGAGCGTCTGGGCAGAGATCATTTATCTTTATCCTGTTTTTATTATTTTGATAGATAACTCAGGGTGACTTATACTAACACCCAATACTCTTTCCTCCTCCTAGTTTACACACAACACCTCCTGTGAAGAGGGTTGGACTGAAAGGGACAGTAGTTTTGATTTATT
Source organism: Daboia siamensis (assembly GCA_024449315.1). NCBI lineage: Eukaryota > Metazoa > Chordata > Lepidosauria > Squamata > Viperidae > Daboia > Daboia siamensis. The sequence goes on from JAKJMR010035156.1 coordinate 25,085, forward strand.
TATTGTTAAGTTTATATACCACGCATTTTGCCCAGAGTGACTAATACCAAAAGATGTGCCTGTCTTCTCAGAAGGAGAAGTGGGACTCCACTGAACACCGTTTATTTTTACTCTGAGCAAAATGTGTGAAGTCTTGAGAGCCCTAGCAGCTTCTCTGAGCCGGTGGAAAATAGTTTTCAGTTACCATCCTAGCTTTGTATGTTGCTTCCTCCCCCCCACTCCTCCAAACTTTAAGTCTAAAGGAAAACTTGTTAAGAAGTTACCATGTTGCCAGAGGGGCGAAAAGAAAAAGAAGGAAAGCAGCGGCAATTAAACCCCTTTCTTTGTTTTGAAATAGTACAGCGATATTTGCCTGAAAAGAGTGATTAGGACAAAGCCGTATTTTCTGAGTGTCTATTTCAGTGGGAGAGTCCAGAGTTCACTTGTGCCTCTGTTCTGGTAGGTTAGGACCAGCTGGAGCCCAAAGGAGCCTTGGTGGAGCAGTGGGCTAATACCTCCTTAAGTAACACCAGCTGCCTGCAATTAGTGCAGGTACGCGTCCCACCAGGCTCAAGGTTGACTCAGCCTTCCATCCTTCCAAGGTAGGTAAAATGAGGACCCAGATTGTTGGGGGGGCAATAAGCTGACTTTGTAATAATGCCGCTTGTGGGGGGGGGGGACGAAGGCCCTATTAAGCAGGCATATACATAGAATGAAGGCTACTGCTAAGCTTGTAAGACTCAGGGCGGGATATAAATGGAATTTTTTTTTTTTAAAAAAAAGGGCCAGGTTTTGACTGCCCTGAATGTTTTCTCCCCTAGCAGGATGAGGATAGGGAGCTCATCTTGAGGGCATCAGGTCCTGAGCCTTGCTAAGCTCATTGGTGTAGCAGTAGGCATCTGCCAATAGGTTAAAGGCCTCCTCTGAACATGGCTAGTGAGTCAGTGGCATATAAATTTAATAGACAAATAACAACATAGAAGGAGGACTGGGGCTTTTTCCATTCCTTCCAAGAAAAATGGATCGCCACTGCCAGGCCAGAGAGTATGCTATGCCCCTCCGATTAGAGACTTAAGAAGCTTCAAGCTGAGTTAAAGGGCTTGTGTGCGCCTGTTACTTGTCCTAGCTTCTGCCAACCTAGCAGTTCGAAAGCACATAAAAAAAATGCAAGTAGAAAAATAGGGACCATTGTGGTGGGAAGGTAACAGCATTCCATGCGCCTTTGGCATCTAGTCATGCCGGCCACATGACCACATGATGTCCTCGGACAAGCGCTGGCTCTTCGGCTTTGAAACGGAGATGAGCACCGGCCCCTAGAGTCGGAGACGACTAGCACGCATGTGCGGGGGAACCTTTACCTTAGTGCATGCAACTGCTGTGCAAGATGCTCTCCTAGTCTTTTCTCTTTGAAGAAGAGCAGCTCCTTGTTCAGATGCCTTGAATCTGGGGTGAAGGACTTCCATGTCCATCTGGAACAGAAGCTGTCACCCTCTCCTAAAGGCAATGAAGAGCACCCTCGGAGAAGATATGCAAGTGAAATAAAACACCAAACTCTTAGGACCATTGAATCAAGTCTCTTCTTGTAGCTGTTTAGCATTTATTGCTTCTTTCGCTAACACCCGTTTCACTTAGTAACAAAAGCTATCAGTGGCGTTCAACCTTTTGGACAATTTTTTTTCTTTTCTTCCAGTGCCCAGAAGGGTGAACGAAGGCAACTGTGATTGTGATGAAGATAACAGGGCATACAATATTTATATTAAAATACACATTGATTTATATACATCTTTATATAGCTAAACATATAGGCACAATTGGCTTTAAACCTTTGAAATTCCATGCCACCGGTTTAGAATGAATCTCAGTGGGACCAGGGCTGGAGAAGGTTGTTGTCAGGGCCAAGATCCTATTGACATAGGCTCTATTACAGACATGAGATAGGTCGTAAATGGGGGTAAGGGGCTTCACTGAGTTAAGCCATGGCATCTCAATCAGAGAAACAGGACCACAGTTGTTCTGTCCTGATCATTATTAACTTGGGATGGTGGACCAGAGGAAAGAATACAGGCACAGGCATCTAAGTACATATGTTTGTGTGCTCACACACCTCTCTCACACAATCCTACAAGCACACTTTAGCGCCTGAATGTTCTTAGCCTGATAGCCATTGAAAAGTCTGTGACTTACGACTCTCTATTTACACTGTCCTTTGGAATGAGGTGTCTCTCTCTCTCTCTCTCTCTCTCTCTCTCTCTCTCTCTCTCTCTCT
>JAKJMR010035157.1:974-27329 GCA_024449315.1 Daboia siamensis
TTTTTTTTATTCCCATCAAACGGCCGTTCGTAGTCGGCTGCCGTCTGAAGAAAGAAGGGCCCTAGCAGGAGAGCACCGTCCGTGATTTACTTTTTGTCTTATTTTACCTATTCTATTTTATTGGCGTTTGTAGTAGCCCGGTGGTAACGTCAATAAGACGAGAAGCCAGGAGTCGCTGGCCTTTTATGTCCTGAGAGACTTGGGTTGACTCGCGTTCGATTTTGCATTTCTCTGGGTTTGGGGGTGTCAGATATTACCGCCACAAAGTCTCATCTCCAATTATTTGGGTCCAGATAAAGATGAATGGGGTGGTGCCCTCCCGCTCCTAAGGCAACCTGGCCAGGGCCTCCAGCTCCTTTAAAAGAACCTGTTTTCATCTGAGCAGGCCAAGTGATTTTAAAAGAAGAAATGGGTATATAAATCCAAATATAACATTTGTGTAGCACTTCCAAGAGAGTGAATAAACATCCTTCTAAGAAGCCGATTCCTTAGACTTTCTGTGCTTAATGTCACTCAAGTTTTAAATCACATTAAGCTGGAATTGTAGTAATTAACACGAATAAAAATAAATCAATATTGTGCCATAAATGAGATATACAGTCTGCATTACCGCAAAGGTTTTTTCCTCTTGACTGTTCCATATTTTTTCCTCCAAAAGACCGAAAGCCTTAGAAGCTCCATTTATATGTCCGTGATTATTTGCAGTAAAATACATGTTGACGCTACTCTTTTCTGCCTGAATAAATAATAGAATGTATAAACTGGGGGGAGTGTCGTTGCTTAACATTTTAATTTTAATCCTTCAAATTTATGCCCTATGTTAGACCTGCGCAGGGTTTCCCCACTTTCACTCCCTTCCACCCCGAATTCTTGCTGGTGTTTCTCTCCCCCCGCCACACACACTCTTTTATTTGCCTTGATTATTAAAGAGGAGGAGGGAAGAATCCCATCACTCCTGAAGCAATAAACTGTGAAAACGCAAAAGCGGAACTTTTGATCATTAAATATCACGAAAAGGCCGGAATTTATCAGAAACGGACAGAACCGTGCTAAAGCTGTAATACAGACGATCTTCTTCTTTTCATTTCATTTCATATTTTTTTTTCCTGTAGGAAGAATTTACAAACAGATCCATTTGCTAACGTTTCTCCCCGGTGTGGAGCTGGGTGCATCAGGAGCATTTCCTTTTAATTAAGACCCATTAACTTACTGCCGAACAACACCAAAGTGCCCCACTCTTAATAATAGGAGAATTAAATTGTTCCATCTTCTTCATCTGTTTCACCGTAGGCAACAATAACGATATTTCTATGCAGGTGAGGGGAAGAGATATTATTATAGTATCGTGCAAAACCAAAATTCGCAGGTGAAAGTCCCGATCATATTTGGACAGCTCCCCCTAATCCTTCATGAATTTTGTTACACAAATAATCTTTACAGATGGGAGGCGCACAGGATCCCCTTAAGAGAAATTCATATTTTGCCTTTGTTTCACAGCGGACTGGGAAGCTTGCAGTTCCATATCAAATGCTATAAGGTTTTTCCTGGCGGGGGGTGGGGGGGTGGCGGCAGCGGGTGGGTGGAAGCGGGAAGAGGTCTGGAAAGAGCTTATAGCTGTTTATATATAGTCTTTCTGTTCATCAGAAGCCCTGGAAAAAAAACAGGACATACAGCTATAAAGCTAGTCGAGTGACTGGGTAAGTCTTACGTTTAAAATCTCAAGCCCGTGTAGATTTGGACTGGGGGTGGGGGGGATAGTCATCATAATTTAAAAACTGATAAAGATAGACAGACAGCCCACAAAATAAAATACAAGATTTTCATTGGTTGAGTTTAGCAATCACGAAGAGAAATAACGAAATAATAATCTAGCCAATCTAGCCAGAACCAGGATGGCTCATATTTTGAAGTCCCCAAAAGGATAAAGCAAATATGACAAATATTTAACCAATTTAATAGGCAGAGGACAGACAGAGCAGATACTTATAAACACAAAAATCCTTCAGTTAATATTACATTTTCAAAATATAATAGATACAGTAGAAGAAAGGATTCAGGGGAGAAATCTCTTGTCATCTTCAGCTGAAGGTTTACAGCCTGTGCCTTAATTGAATAAGGAAAGGCAACCACAGGTTTTGACATTGTCGATTCTCAGAATATTCTCCGTTTTCTTTATTTTTTAAATTCAAACAGGTCAATGCCAAGATTTTCAATTTTCCATGAGTGTCTTTTAAAATTTATTTCGTAATTTAAAAAATTCATTGTTTTAGGTAACCAGAATAATCATGGGTTTCCTTTCAAATTTTAAAAAAAAATATTAAAAAAAATCTATCTGGTAAACAAAGAATCTATTTCTCAAATGTGACTTTATCTGGTTTCTTATTTCTTTTTTCCTCTTTTTTGTCTCTCCCTCTGTTGTTAGGACTGTTAGGGGGAAAGTGGGGGAAATGACATCCTTGTCCTTCACTGTATAATTTTTCAAAAGTGCATCTTTGGAGAAATTTAGTGCTGAACAAATCACTGGCCAATTTCAGAGACAGATTTCTCTATCTCTTTAGGAAAAAAAACAAATTACATCTTAGATATCTTTTGAAAAACTGTTGTGAGACTTCAACCTGCTATGAATGAAATTTAGATCTCCAATAATTCATTTAAGAAATGTTTAACTTTTTTCTGGTAAATAACCAGCAAGGAAGCACTCACAGATGTCAGCCAATCATTTCTCCATTAATTAAGATGACATATTTTCCAAATTGTTCAATTTATCATCTCATTAAAAAAAACACTTTAGGACTCAGATTATCCCGTCACAAACTATATATATATATACACACAGAGAGAGACATACACACAGAGAGATATATTTGTGTGTTTGTGTTTTATGTGTTAATGACACAAAATAGATTTTAATTAGTTTGTTTGTATCAGATTTGTGAGTTACCTCTGTAATAATTTTTGGTGCTATGTTTTCTCACTTCTAGCTGCTTATGCATTTTATTAGTGACATTATTATTGTGGGGAAATACCAGAATATCAGGACAAATATATATTCTGGAATATAAGTGCGCCCTCACGTGGAATGTATGTGTATAGCATATGGAGCATTCTATTTGTGTTTTCTTGTTTTTTTCATTTGACCATTTTGTTCTTTTGTTAAATAAGAATTTAAGGATAAGTACATATATATGTACAATATGTTTAGAATTATCCTTTTAAATTCTTACAGTATTTATTGATTAAGGAATGCAAATGCAACTCCCCTTTGTAAAAATGGTTAGACACTGAATAGGGCTGATATATATTTTTCATCATGTAAAGGTAATTTTCCCTCAAGTATCTTAAGGCAACAAGTCAGATTACTTACATTTCCTGTGAAACATAGACTAATATCTGCATTTCAAAGTATCATTTTTTAAAGTAATCAATGTTCCATAGTAATCCAAAATTCTTGCTCATTTATTTTAAGGGGATTGAATCAATTTGCTTGTTGCTTTCTTTTAAGCAATTTTTCATAAGGCATGATTTACCTAGACTGAGACCAATAATACTTTAATAATAATTTACATAGAAAAAACCCCTTATAGCAACATTTTTTAAAAAGAAAATTATTATTTAAAGGGCAATTGAAAAGGCTTTTATAATACACACACGGGTGAAATATGCTGCGGTTCATTCTAGATAAATGCAGAGAAGGGCTACATTGATGGATACAGTGGATTGATGGGTCCAGTGATTTGAATTGATATAGGCAATCCTTCTCTCTTATGCACCTATGAGTGAATAATGTATTTGCCAGTGTGAGACAGAAAAAACAGGAAGTGAGGAATGGTTGGGAAGCCCAGAAGGGTGGGTGGTAGCTGAATATAAGAGGCAAAGCTTTGAGGCTTCTAATTATTCAGAAAGGTTAAGGGTGATGACCTTGACATCTTGGAAGTTCAAAGGCATATTCTTAATTTTTTTTTTGGTTTAAATTAAAAAAAATAAATTATTCTCCCAGTCTTCTTGCATTCTCTTAGTTTAAGGCACACTTTGTGCCTTTCCTGATATTTTATTCCTCCAATCTGGCCTTTAATGAACACAAAGAAAATGGAAACTGTTTCTTTGCCTTTTTTTTCCTTTTCCTTTTCCTTTTAATTTCTTTTTTTTAAAAAAGTCAAATTGTTTTCTCACTTGCTGCTTTTATTGCACTTGTGGAAATCTCTTTCTTTTTCCCACCCAGCACAAGGTGTACAATATAGCCTAATTAAGTTGTTACAAAGCCCGGCTTTTATGGTGTTGTCTAGACAGTTCAAGGTTTTGTAAACAGCTTACAGGCCACAACAACAAAATGGAGAGAAATTCCTTTGGGGGAGGGGGGGGGAATAAGTGTTAGCAATTTAGTAGCAAAGCAGAGATTTTCTCAATTCTTTCATTAGTTTGTCTCTGCGTGTCAATAATATGGAAGAAATGCCTTTAAAAATCGCTCTCTTTAGTGTATTTCCTCTTTCCTCTCCCCCCCCCCCCCCCCCCCCCATGAATAAGTTCAAGTTTTGGAGCTGGAAGTTTCTAAGACCGGAATGCATCTAAGACCAAGGCTGAGATTCTCCAAACCTTGCGACTTAGTGAAATTTCATCTTACGGCTTTAAAGTTGAAGTCTAACTGGGGTATTTTTATGAGCCCATTCAGGGTCCTAAGATAAAATACTTGCAATGTTTGGTGATGGTAGTGGATTTTGCACGCGTTTGGCTATTCACGTGTCAGTTCTGAAAACATTCCCCTTTCTGGATTTGCCCCATTAAAAATATAAGATAATGGGGCTTTCTGAAGGCATCGCTGCTACCCACAGCCACTGTGGCTGAGTTCCATGTGGGCTCAGAAAGGTCACAGTGGTGTTTCTTCAGCAGATAATTCAAGTGGAAGATACAGCTTCAGCTTTACTAGCAAACCACTGAGACACAAAAACAAGACAGTATCCCAACGCCTTGATATGACGACAGACTTCCCACCCCGCTCTGACCAACATGAAGTTAGGGTTCCAATGCACATTATCCCCTTTATGTAGTGCAAGGGGAGAAATGTATTCCTGTCTCAAAGCCCAGAGGAGGAGGAGGAAAGAGTAACCAAGGATGCTTAAAGCGTTGGTTTTAAAACTGTCAGATTCACACCAGGTCTCTGGTTACAGCCACGAAAAGCTAGTGAGAAAATAAAACAAATAAATAAAACAAAAAGAATAAAGACAACGCTACAGCATTAAGATGGAGTGTTGGATTTACCCCAGTTGCTTTTAGGGTGAGGGTTCTGCTCTATCAATCCCACGAGAGCACCAAGAGGCACAGAAATAGTACTATAGACCAAAATAATAATAATAAAAAAAAGCTTCTTATGTCCTCAGGGTGGAGGTCATGTTAACCTTTGGGTTTTTGCGCTCGGATGTCTGGCTGGAGAATAAAGGGAGATCTGTCCTTCTTCCCCAGTCTCTTGGGGTTCTCCTCTCAAAATAAGGGGTTTCCTGTGAAATACTGCATACGGTCTCGGTTTAGTTTCTTTTCTTTCATCCTTCGATTTTGGAACCAAATTTTGACTTGGCGATCTGTGAGATTCAGCATTCTGGACAACTGGAGTCTTTTCTCTTTGTTGATGTAGACGTTGAAGAAAAATTCCCGCTCCAGGACTCTAATCTGGTGCTTGGAATAAGGGCACCTCTTTTTCCGTGATCTCTGGGGGAGTGCTGAAATGGTCAGAGAAAGAAGGAAAGAGGGGGAATGGCAGATGGCGGCAATGGTCCCATTCCAAAAACTAGATTGACTATCGTCCCCTGGAAAACTGACTCCTTTCTCTGCCCCAGCAACTGCCGGCCTCCCTCCGGATAACTTCGGAGTAGTGGCTTGCAAAGGAAAGGAGCAAGAGCAAAGGAAGGAAGAAAGGTTTCCCCTAAGTTCCCGCCGTTATCACGTTGCTTTCTAAGGCTTAAGTCCCACTGAACTCAATGGGAATTGGTCCCAGGTGAGGACGTTTTTTTGGCTTTTCTGAATGGGAAAGCGATTTGGATGGGGTGAAACGAAGACCATTTCCTAACTTTTTCCTCTCTTCAGAAGCACCCTCCCCCCCCCATCGGACAGCCCCCCCTCCCCTTTTGACAGCGACTGAGTTCCTTTGTCGGGCGGGGTGCTTTTAAGGGGCCAGAAATGTCTTCGCAGAGCTCCTTGCTTCCCAATCTCTTTCCAAGTTCTCCTCCAAAAATTAAAAAAAAAGAATCGAAGCCCAAAGAGGCTTTAATGGCTGGAGAAGTTATAAAGGGTGCTTTTTTTTTTTTTTTTAAAGTGCTTATAAAACGGCATCTGAAAAAGCTGAGACTTGAACTGATGGGTTGTCATCTGCTTCTTTTCTCTCTTGCTCTCTGTCGTTGTCTCTGTCTGTCTGTCTCTCTCTCTCTCTCTCTCTCCACCTTTCTCGATCTGCGATTCCCCCTATTGAGCCAGGAGCAAGCTAAGAGCCGAGCCACCCTCCACCTTACCTGAGCAGTGGCTTTTCGGAGTGCGGGCCTCCCCCGAGGAGGAATCCGCGTTGCCTTCGTTCCCCGCTTTCTTCTTCAGCCTGGGAAGGTGGGAGCTTGGGCCGCCGGAGGTCCTGGGCGGTGACGGAGGCTTGAGGTCCCCGTTGCTCTCCTGCTCTGCCTCGGTCGGGAAAGGGGGGCCGCCGCGGGCCGCCTCGTAAAACTGATCGAAGCCCTGCGGGAGGATGCCATTCCTGCCTGCGGCGCTATAGAAAGGTGCGGGGTGGGTGCCGCAAAGCTGGTCGCTTTTCAGGAGGGCGTCGCTCCTGCTGGCGGGCGGCTGCAGGAAGTCCCGGCGGTGCAAGACCTCCTCGTAGTAACCCGGGCTATAGGCGCTCCGGTAAGCCCATTTGCTGCTCCCACCTCCTCCAACGTAATCGCGGAAGGCGGCGGGCATTTCGCCCGCCGGCTGCAGCTGGCCGGGCAAGGCGGAGGCGTAAGTCAAAGCCATCTGACAGGAAGGAGGCGGCTGGGACAAAAACGAGGGCTTGCCGGAGAAATCCGCGGGGGAGAGGTAATAGGCCGCGGGGAGGTAGACGCCGGGGGCCCCGTGGCTGCCGCAGTCGTCCAAGTTACTCATGGCTGCTTCTTCACCTCCGCCGCCGCCGCTGGCTTTGGGCAGAGTGGAAGCTGGCGGAAGCACCAGACACGGAGCTGAGGTTTTTGGATCTTCCGAAGCCCCATCTAGGTGCCCGCCAGGCTTTGGGCACGAGCCGGCCCGGAGAAGAAGGAAGGAATCCCGCCGCGGGCTGACGCGCAATTCATCTTGATTGATTCCAAGGGGGGGGGGGGGGGGGGTTTGTAATTGTGTCACGTGACGAAGGCGATGGAGAAATGCCCTTATATCTACATCGGCCTCTCCTCCACCCCCCCACCCCACCCTCAGGCCAGCTGCCTGTCTTCCTCGCTTCAAGAGCTCCACACCAAGTCCCCGGCCTCCGCGGAGTCCACCCGCGTTCCGGCTCGCCCTAAAGCGACCATTTCTCGCTCTCGCCCGCTTTTCGTCCCCCTCCGCCCTTCCTTCCCTCTCCTTCGGAAGCAGAAGCGAGGGCGACCTGTAGATGGGGCGGTGGGTCACCTGAGCTTGTTAGCATTACCCAGATGCCAAGCAACGCTAACCAGGCCCTCTCTGCCCGCCCCTCCTTCTCTCTTTAGGAGCACAAGTAGCTCCCTACCAGGCAGCCAGAGAGCCTGTATGGCCAAAAAGGTACCCCCAGGATAGTTTTTCCCTCTCCTTCGCGAACCAACCCCCTAATATCAGATTATGGCATCTTCATTCAAAGTGACAGGCTAGCTTGTTGCTAATCTCTTTCTCGCCTCCCCTTTCCTCGCTTTCTTGCTCTCTCTCTCTCTCTCTCTCTCTCGCTCGCTCTCCCTCTGACAGCCTCGCTGGCAAAGGTCCCGGGAGCAGAGAGGGACTCTTCGCCCACGACTTCACCACGCCTAGGGCGCACTCCTCCCCCTCCCCGGTTCTTCCCGCTTTTATTTTTGAAACGGATTCCCCAAATCTCTGTCGGGCGGAAGGACCGTCTTCTCCAGCCTTCCGTTCGATTATTGTCTCACGTAGACCGAGGAGCATGCGCGCCCCGTACACTTTGGTGCAGGGCAACCCACAGAGGAAGGGTGGAGAGTGGGGGGTGGGGTGGGGTGGGGAAAAAAAAGATGACACCTGGATATCTGCATGATGAAAGGGTTCCGCCTCAGATATTTTAGGTTGGCTGCAAAGGAAGATTCCTTTTTGAGAGTTCAAGGGGCTGTTCGCCGGTCAAGGTCACTCGAGGGAGGAGGAGAACATTCTCCTCCCTTCGGATCTGCTTTTCAGCGGGGAATGCAGGAGCACCTTTTGTTTCCCTTCCATCTCAGTCACGTGCTCTTGAAACAGCCCCTGCTTCTCCACCCTCTGTGTGTTCCTCTTCCCCTTGGGCTGCACAGGGAAGGAAGGAAGGAAGGAAGGAAGGAAGGGAGGGAGGGAGAGAGAGAGAGAGAGAGAGAGAGAGAGAGAGAAAGAAAGAAAGAAAGAAAGAAAGAAAGAAAGAAAGAAAGAAAAAGAAAGAAAGAAAGAAAGAAAGAAAGAAAGAAAGAGCACAGCCCCGGAGAAAACCCCAGCAAGAAGAGACACATTCCACAAGTCAGAATTCAAATGTCTCTAGAACACCCATCTGTTTCACTTGCTTGCTTTCCCCACCTAACCGGATTAAGCTGCCCTAGTCACGTTTACCTCCAGGATGTTGCTTTGCCCTTTCAAGTGAAAAAACATCTTTCTAAACAAGCATCTTTTTAAGGACACCAAGCTGAAAAAGAACTCCAAATGTATTTCTACATCTTCTCTCCACATTACATCTAATTAAACAACTTAGATCATACTCTAGAAAGCAACTAGCTGTTTCTTTTCTCACCTAACTTCATTAAGCTGCCGTAGTAGTAGTCGAGTTGAACTCCAGAATGTTGTTTTGCCTTCCAGATGAAGTACACCTTGTTAAACACACATCTTTAAAATGCATCGAACTGAAAAATAATTCCAAGTGTATTTCTATATCTTTTCTCCAAATTACATCTAACTAAACAAATTATTTCAGGCTTTAGAAAGCAAACAAGCTGCAATGACTAGCAATAACAATCCAAAGTATGTGTAACATTATCCATATTACAATCAAAGATCACTGTAAAAGGTGGCTAATTGGTGAGAAGGTTTCTTTTGTTGAATATTAGCAGTAAGGAAAAAGGAAAGAGGGAAGGGAAGGGAATTTGTAAACTATAATAAAATGAAGACAAAAGCCAAATTATCCTGTAGACAAGTATAACATTCTATGCCAGAAATTATTTGCTAGCAGGGCTAATCGTAGTCTATTTAAAATGTTTTAGTTTAAAAAGTGTTTAAGCAGATAAGCATGTGAAGCACTGTGTATATGTATGTGCGATTATATAATATATTCCTTTACACAATTATATAATACATATTACATAAGCAGCTCAGGGTCGCTTGGAACCGCTATACGGACAGCAAATAAATTTAATTATTACTATTTCTATGGTTCCACACACCTACCAACAGATGCCAAAACAGATGAGCCAACAAGTGTTTTCAGTATTGCATACATAACAATATCTTAGTTACCATATGAAATTAGTTGGAACACATCAATATTGCATGCAGACTGGTGATGCCTCTGGCTTCCGCAGCAACACACACACACACATCACCTCTTTGCATTCTGCTCTTGAAAAGAAAGAGAGACAAGACGGCTGGCCAAATACTTTTTCAGCAGAACCAAATCAAAGCCATTTTCCCTCTTTGGAAAAGGAAAAGGAGGGACCAGGGAGCTATTCTGCGCCTCAGGGTTGTCCAGTCTCCTGCTCCCTTGGAAACGTCCTCCTCAGAGGTGCCTCCCTTCCATTCGACCATCAACGACCACCTACCTGCCCGGCACCCTCCCTCGCAACCAAGCGACTGCAGCATCCCCTCCCGCTTGTCAAGGCGCAGAATTTTTGATTCTCTCCTTACGCTGTCAATGGACCCATCCTCCCCCACCTCCCCAAACCAGCGTGGCGCAGCTTAAAATGGCCCCTGTATTCCAAATCGCCTCAGCGAAGGCAGGATGTGTTCTCTTGGCTTTTACCCTTCCTCCGGTAACCTCCGGACTAGCACGTGTGAATCTTGCCGAGATGGTTCCAAGCAGGGCTTTTTCTCATGCGACCGACCTCTCTCCACCTCTCCACCTCTCTCTCTCTCTCCCCCCCCCCCCCCATACAACAAATAAAAATAAAAATCCGGACACAGACAGCTCAGCGCAAAAACCAACCCGAAGCTCAAGCCAACCCGCTTGAAAGACTTACGCTTCTCGAGCTGCAGCGAACTAATTCCCACCATTTCAAGTTCAAGGACGGCGGCTACCGTTTGCTAACCAGAAAAGAAAAGAAAAAAAGCAGGGCGGGCGACGGGGGCGATCAGAGTAAGAGCCCCCCGCTCTTCTTCCACTCCAAAAAGCCGAGGAACCGGTCGCAGCTGCGAGGATCTTCCGGGTGGGTCAGACCTCCGGAACTGGAAGAAGCGGCTGACTCGCTGCGGGATTCGGCCGCCTCTTACTTAATAAATACATCTCTCCCCCCCCTCCCCTCCTTTCCCCTCCTCGCTCCTCACCCGCTGCAAACGAGCGCTTGGGGGTAGCATATCCTGCGGAGACGTTACCGTTTGCCGTCTTGGAAGCCTGCCCAGGTGAGGCGAGTGACAGCTCCGAAGAGCCTCCGGGGGAAACGGGGACAGCTCGCCCGGTCTTCAGAGAGGGCGCGCTGGCTCCCGCCCCGCGGCTTTGCCCGCTTCGCGCGGGGAAGAGGCGGCGGCAGCCGCATTTCGGTGCCACCCAAGATAAGGCACTAACTTGACCTTAACTTTGTTGTGGCGCCCCTCGTATCTGGCGAAGAGCGCGAACAGACACTACTGTCTGGCATCTCTCGTAAAAGCTGACTGGAGAAACGATCCTGCGTCATTTCATTTATGGCCTCTCCAGGTCTGCGTTTGTCCTTGCTGTCAAACTTCGAATTATTTATGCCCTTTTCGGAAGCACAAAAGCGCCCACCGCCGCTGAAGGCCTGCCCTCCCTCCCTTCGTCTTATCAAAGTCCCGGGGACCGCACCAGCTCAGCCCAGCTCAGCCTATCAGAGCGAAGGGCAGCAGCTCCTCCGCGCCAGCCAGAGGCGGATTTGGGAAGAAGAGCGATTTGCGCGCCTGTGTCGCCGAGGAAGCCTTGCCCGGCAATCCAGTTTGGGCGTGTTTTTTGCCTCGAGGGGCGCGCGCGCGCGCGCTCCCTCCCCCCTCCCCCCCCCCACGCGCGAGGGCATACTTATGTGCACACTAGCGACAAAAACCTAGAGGTCCACCACACCACACCACACTTGCGGCCGAACAGGTTACAAACTCGGCTCAGTTCCAAATTTCTTCTTCTTGGAAAAAAAACGAAGACGATAATTATCCCCTGGGCCCGGTTAAGAAACCATCCGCAATCTTTTTTTAAAGGAAACAAAAAACAAAACAACACAAAAGCTCTGGTCTCTGTAAGGGAAGGCTGCCATAAGTCTGTCCTTTTCCTTGTTGTATGTATGCGTGGGTAGGTGGGAGGGGGGGGAGGAGAGAGAGCGAGCTCTGCGTTTTATTACGAAGCTTTCTTTCATTGGAGTAAACAAGTGCGAGGGCTGCATTTGTGGTAACCGGGGAGAAATTGATTTAATGTTGGTGACGAGAACAAATCCCCATAGACGTGAATATCTGCGTTCTTACAGGGAGGTGTTTGTACTGTATTAATCAGGATTATGGGAACGATCTGCGGTCCTAACGAAAAAGGAAAATATGTATTGAAAATACTGAGAAGCTGACTATCAATTTATCTACCCACTAGCTATCAATTTATCTACCCACTAGCTATCTAGCTATCTCTAAATTAGCTCTAAATAATCTAGGATTATTAGTTTATATATGCGTATCATCGCACACCGAAATACGTATATCAAATATGCCTGGGTGTGATACAGAAAAAAGCATTTTATATCCTCGATGAATAAAATGTTTTGTTTCTATTTCAGTGGCCTAATCAAAATAAATCTATAGACAAATCACCTAGCATGCATACTAGACAAAGCATTTTTAGTTTAAGGATAAATATTGGTAAAGATAAATGTTTCAAAACAGACAAAAGCCACAACAGCTCAGGAATAATTACTCTAAATAAATAACACATTGCTACAACGCTATTTTTTTTACAGCTACAACTGTAGAAATGAAAGAAAGAACTCATTCATTTTACCTTGTATAGGCTAATATGAAAAAAGTGCTTGTTTTTTTAAATGGCTTTAATGCTTTACTAAAACACTGATATCTATTGGGCCCTTGGTAGCATAGCAGAAAATGTATGCTATAAAATTCAGAGGAAACGGGTAGAATCTCGTTCTTGGAATTCCACTATTTGCAGATTTTGGGGTGGGGTTTTATTTCGGTGTTTTACAAATCATTAAATATTTAGACTATTATAATAATATGAAATCAAACCACAGTATTTGTGTTTTCCCTTTAGAAGCTTGTAATATTTTAAAAACATTTTGTATTTTCTAAAATGACTATAACCACAGTCATTCTTCCTGAAATATAATTCTAAACAGTCCTTTAAAAAAAAAAAGTTTAAGGGAAACCCCTAAATAAATGAAGCTTGTAATTCCATATTAAATAAAATATAATAGATGCCTTCACACATGACATATCACTGTTATTCTAATTTACTAATTTTAAATCAAATACATCTCAGCCCGGATGTGGCATAAATAGTGTTAAACTGATTCTTCTATTCCTCTATTATTTTCTCCTTTTAGGTAGATCGCAGAGATTTTTTTTCATATATATATATATTTATATATAATATAAATCCTCTATTATTTTCTCCTTTTAGGTAGATAGCAGAGATTTTTTTTTCCCAACAGAAGGCATTGGTAGAATTTTTTTAATCATGAAAGTTCAGAACAGAAATATTGTCTGGACGGTGCGAGGAGCGCAATCATATTGCATAAAATACTTTACTCTCTTTTGTGAGAGAAAGGAAAGAATGCACGCCCCGTGCCTGATTTTTAATATAATCCCGCTGAGATGTCGTTCAGAAAACGACGCAACCCGATTTACAGGTTTATCCACCAAAGCACACGGGATTCTTCCCTGCGCCTGAGAGGCAGCGACGCGGGGAGGTGGCGGGGTGGGGGGTGAGAGAGAGGCGGGGAGGGGAAGCCGGACTGGGGAGAGGGAAGGGGCTTTTTTGTGTGTGTTCCTTGCTTGTCTGTAGCTCCGGGACAAGGCCAAAGTCAAGCTAAATAAACCACGAAGAGACGCCCGCGGGAAGGAAAGGCGGAGCGCACAGCCAAGGGCAGCGGTTGGGGAAGCGAGGGAAAACTTGGGAAAAGCGAACAGCAGGCTTCGCCTTGCAAGACAAACGGGCTCGGCCGTTGGGCAACGGGACTGGGAGCCGGCTGCATGAAGGACGCATTTAAAAAGAAAAGAAAAGAAGCCAAACGCAAAATAAGGAAGAGTTTGGGAGCCTCTTTCTCCTGAGACTAAGAAGAAGAAGAAGAAAAAGAATTTGCCCTTGACAATGGGTGGAGTGGGTCTCCTCCCCCCCCACCCCGCTCTTGCCGGAGATGCTTGTTGAGAATGAAGAGGACCTCTCTTCCCCTCCCCCTTCTTCTCCCCCCCCCACATTCCTCCCACACAACAGGGCCCCCAGATTGCCCGGCGTTTCTTTTATTTAAAAGGGGCCAGAGGACCTGGGCAGAGTCCGGCGGAGACCCGGGCGAACCGCGAAGGTTGCGAACCACCCGCAGTATTTAAGAGCACCCTGGAACAGGCCCAGGTGTGCAAAGAGCCTTCTTCGTCTGCCCAGGAGCTTTTTCTGCTCCGACAAGGCTCCGATTTTGAGATTAACAAAAAGGTCTAATTCAGGTTGCAGGAAAGATCTCGTGCGGGGCAATCAAAGGGGGGGGGGAGGAGGGGGGGCTGTCTGAGCGAGGGGTAGCGCTGGAATTCCAAAGGCTTAACTGCTTTCTGATCGGAGAAAGCAGGTTAGGCTCGGAAAGAGGTTTGGCGGCCGGCCGAGACAGTTTCCCCAGAGCACAGGAAGAAAGGCAACTAGGCTTCCAGCGCCCGCCGCCTTCCTCTGCCAAAGCGGGGAAACCGTCGGACCTCGAAACAGTTCACGAAGAAAAGATCTGGCCTTGATGGTACTCCGGAAACAGAGGTTCTGGAGACCGGGGCTCGGAGATCCGGAAGGAAGCTCCCGGCTGAAAGGGTCGCCAAGCTTCTAGTCCCCATCGAGCGTCTGAGGTCGGCATGGTCGCCATCGCTTCAACATCCTCGGGTTCTGGACCTAAAGTTTCACTCTCGGGTCGCCGAGAGCGAGTCTGCGAGACGACCCTCGCCTTTTCCGTTGGCTGTTGAACCCTTGGGAGGAGGAGCGGGCCTTCCAGCTTGGCCCTCTGCTGCTTGGTGTAAGGCGCCGCTTCCTCCGAGTCCTTCCTCGACCAGGATCCCAGGGAACCCTGCAACAAACGGGGGGCAGGGGTCGGGCAGGGGTCGGGGTTTCCCAGAAGGAACCGTCTCAGCCTGCCGCCGGTGAGCGCCGGGTAAAGCTGCCTCAGGAGGCGAGAAAGCCGTCGTGCCTGAGAAACGAGGGGAGCAAGGAGCCGAGGCCTCCGGTTGAAAGCAGTTTAGGGACACGCCAACGCACTAAAACCCTTCCTCCGGGCCTTAAGGCCACCTGAGCACTAACAGGCGCGCCCTGGGAGCGTGGAGCGAGGCTCCCAACCCTCCCCTTAAAGAAGCGCCTTTCTTGCGACCGGCCCCTGCTAAAGGACGTCGACGGGGCTGAAACCCGAACCGCCGGAATCTGGCAGCGGGGGGGGGGGGGGGGGGGGGTGCCGCCGCGCTGGAAGCGAAAGGGGAGAAATGTTTACGGCCTCGGGTGCCTTTGAACGTACCGTCGTGCCGGCAAGGTCGCCTTGTCAGGCTGGGCGGTCTTGAGTGGCAGTGCCAGGTTCAAGTTGACGGCTTGCCGGAGATCCACCCTGAAGCCCGAAGCGCGGAGGGCCGACCTCGCAAAAGAACCCCTGCGGCTTCCGCGGGATCTACCGCCCAGCGCCGTCTCCCCGCCGCGGTTTTGAGCCAAAGCTTCGCAGCTCCGTTTGTCGGTCGTTCTTCTCCGGGTTTAACGGTCTTCGGTGAACGGGGAAGGCCTTGCGGGAAACATCCGGGCGGGTTTTGCTGCTGCGGGAAACTAAGGAGCGGGGGGGGGGGGGGGGGGGAAAGGTCGGCCGCCCGGGCCGAAGTAAGCCGGAGAACGGCGACAGAACACGGCTGAGTAGTGTGGATGGCCCAGACCAGCACAGAGGCTGCGGGCGTCGTGCCGAATCCTGGAATTCTGCGCACGAGACAAGGCGGAGAAGTAGAAGGAGTCGTAGCGGAGGGCAAGTCGAAGAGGGGAGGCCGCATAGCCGACACCTCCCGCTCGGATGCTGCGATGGCTCTGCAACTGAAGGACTAGAAGCCGTCCCTGGTTCCTTAAAATCGGAGAACGGAGTCCTAAGTGCTAGAGATCCCAACCTTCTTGCCAACCCCACTTTTGCCCCCCGCGGCCTGGCGCCCCTGCATGGCTCTTCTGCAGACGTTCTACAGAAATACGGTGAGGGGGCCACAGTGCCTTGAGGAGGAGCGGGGGGGGGGGGGGGGGGAATACTTGCACAGGGAGGGAAAGAGAAGGGATATTTCCAGCACAAGGGTGAATGGATGGGGGAAAGGCCTTGGTAGGGAAGATGGTGTATGTAGACACTCCTCCTCCTTGCCCCTCCCCGCTGCCCTGGTCTGGTTTTGCCCAAAACGAAGTAAGACTCGTTCTGTTTTGGACTACATCCTGGCTTCTTCTGGAACTCTTCCAAAATTAGTAACAGCACTGTACGCACCAGTCCATTTGGATCCCTTCCTCCAGTCCCCTTCTGCCCTGATTGGGCCATCAAGGGCCATCCCGGGGAGGTAGCATATGAGGGCCGTCTGGGTTCACTTATAATTTGAACTTGGCTCAGCATATCTATGCAAGCCTGGGTCTCTGCTATCCTGGCTTTCTGCAAAACGCAGAGTGATTGCTTGGGTGATGTGCAAAGGACTGCAAGCGTAAGGCGAGCTTTTAGTGGTTTGTGGAAGATGGATGATGTCCAAGATTTACAGATAGCCCAGGGAAATCGAAATGTATGCAAATCGAAAAAGTGCTTGTAAACCAACCCACAAAAGATCACTCCACCTTTGCATATCATTGGTGACTATAGTTGCAGATATTAATACAAATTGTTCCACGATAAGGGAGATTGCTCACCTTTGATACTGTAAGCCACCCAGTCACTTGATATAATAATAATAATAATAATAATAATAATAATAATAATAATAATAATAATAATAATAATAATAATAACAACAACAACAACAACAACAACAACAACAATAACAATAACAACAACAACAACAACAACAATAATAGAATATTACACTGAAATATTACACTTACACTGAAATACCCAGACCAATTTCTCTGGGTAGAAACGTCACTGAATTCTGTTCAATTATTATTAAACCAATCTCAGCAGGATTAAGCCTTAAAGGTCCCTGGCGATTTAGTATTGCAAATTTTCTTTTTTCTTTTTCTTTCCAGGATTTCCATTAACACACCATACTGTCCAATATTATTTCTCTCAATGGGCATATATATTCTTTCCAATGAGCTGTAGATACTTTAGAAAACGGTGGGTGTCTAAATGAGGGTGGAAAACAGCCATCTCGCTAAGAAACACACACACACACACACCCCGCCGGCTCCAGACTTCCCTAATCGTTTCTAGGGGACACTAAACTTTAGTGCCCAGACTATGTTTCTGCCAATCACTACACTGAGTCCTGGAACTCTTACCGTGAGCGGAGAGGCTACAGGAGGAGAGAACGGCGGCGGGGCCTTTTGTTTGGAAAACGAATTAAGCCAAACCATTAATGCTAGGGAAATGGAAAATGTCCCTTACCCCATTCCCACCTCTGACCCAAAATAAGGGCAGAAACATAGCGCCGATTGGTTCAACGGGGAAACGAGAAAGGACAGGGGGGGAAAAATAGATAATCACACTTTTTTTTCCTGTTTCTCTCTCTCCCTTCCGGTTCATAAGCCTCTCTACCTCCTGAAGCAAACTGACGGGAATTGTTTTTCTGGCTCGCCTCGGAAGCGCAGTTTGAAGCAGGCACAATCTCCGTCGACGGAGGAACAGTTGCGGACAGATTTTATCCTAAAACAAGGATTTTTAAGTTCATGCTCAGGAAGGGCGGGCCTAAGCAGATCAAGAAGGCGGCCGAAAGCATTGTTGGGGGAAACGCCTCGAATGCTTTCTGAAATGCCCACAGCCGCCTTGGCCACGGTAGACGGCTTCTCTCCAGATGCGACCAAATGCTAAGCCGACAGAGGGGAACTACCGCTGGCAGGCACCGGCCGGAAAAAGGATCGGCAAAAAGATCGGATGGAGCCAGGCCTTCGCCCTCGGGGCTCAGAACTGGAGACAGGAGGCGGGGAGGGACTCCCCGCTCCATCAATCCCGGCCAGGACGCACGTCAGGCTGATGGAAGCTGTAGTAGCTCTACCCGCCTGTGAAGGCAAAGGCTGGGTGGGCTCCGTGTTTTAAAATACTGTACAGCAAAGCGCCCGTGTTTTGACCCGTCCGTTCCGGCGGCGGCAGGGGCGGCCTGGTCTTTTCACCGCCGTTTCCCCGTCACCTTGCAGGAGAGCTCGGCTGCCCTTCGGCTTCCAAAGCCCCAGGGGCGCACCGGGGCGCCTTTCTTGAGAAATGAAGCAGCTTTCCAGATGGGCCTATGAGAAAACCCTCGTGGTATTGTGGTTTGGTATGCTGGTCTGACAGCCGCGGACAGGAAAGTATTACCGAGGGTGGTGAGCACAGCACAAGACATTGTGGGCTGTTCCCTGACACCACTGGGTGACATCGCCAGGGCTCGTTGCCTTGGAAGAGTGAGGAAGATTCTCAGGGATGACTCACACCCCGGACGGTCTCTCTTTACGCTCCTACCATCGGATAGGAGATATAGGAACATAGCCAGCCGTACCAACAGGCTGAAAAATAGCTTTTATCCGTAGGCTGTTAGGCTTTTAAATGGGACATAATTTTATGCAGAATTGACTTGGGAGGCCGGTGTGTGATGTAGTTGGTTCACATGGTGTGGTAGGATGGAGGGTTTGTTGTCACTGTGTGTTGGGGGAGAGAGAGCAGGGGGGGGGAGGCTCAGCTAATCTCAATGTACACATGTTGCACTTTGACAATAAAGGTTTATTATTATTATTATTTATCTTCCTTTTGACTGAGCGCCAAAAGCTCGACTGCGGCTTTATCTCCCCCCACCCCCACCCCCCTCGAGATCTCCTTGAACACCAAGGCGGCGAACCGGCGGCGCTCTCTCCGCCTCCAGCTGGCCCGAATTTCCCATTGGGGGGCTACGAATGAGACTGTTTTTTTCCTCGCTATTTTAGGCGGACGGCTCACCGGCCCTCGCTTTAAGGCCGCTTTGCTGGACTGAGATCCTTCGAGTGAAGCTCGCCTCCCACCGCCGCTTTGCTCCTGGGAAATAGACGAATGCTCTGAACTCGGACGAATTGCCCCTTTTAAATTGGGTTGGCCTTGCCACTGTCTTTTTATTTGTAACCCGCCTTTTCTGATCAGGCACTTCAAGGATCTGTGGGCCGCATCTCACATTATCTCTATTGTTATTATCGCTGCCAGCACTAGATGTGGGGGGCAATGATTCAAAAGGCATTTTCTTTGAAACAACAACGAATCGCTGCTGCTTATTTTGGAGGCGAGCTGGAAGCCGGTTCATTCCACGAGGCAACGAAGACTTCATTCGGTTCACCTCACTATATTGCTTATATTCGGAAGCGGATGGTTGCATTCGTTGGAGCCTCCGCGAATGCAACCATTCAGTAAAGTCCAAAAAAAAACTTCACCGGAAAGATTGCGAATCTTTAGCCGCTTAGTTACTAAGCTACCGTAATTAGTGACCTAAACGGGAAGATTCACAGCACCGGGAGCGTCCCGCGGGGTATGGCCAAAGAAGTCAAGATGGCGGCCACGATGATGGGACGAACATAGAAAAACAGGCGGAGCTTGGATGGCAGCGTCGTGACTGCCACCTTGACTTTTTTTGAAGGTGCCCCACGGACACCCCTTCCCCACGGCAGCTGACTTCCTAGATTTCTTAGCCGGGGTGGTGGTGGTGGTGGTGAAGTGCTGGGTGGAAGCGCTATGAACTTCCCAGCCGAACAAAGGAGCGGGGAAAGATAAGCCTTGCTGATGACAGCCCTCGTAGGCATTTCTTGCTGGGGAAACGTTTAGAAAAAAGACTTCCCACCTTGAGGGTTTGAATTAGGCACAGCCCCGCACCCGCGCGCCCCAGTCTAACGATTATAACTTACAGCCAAATCACCTGTTCTCCCTTCGGATGGGGGGGGGGGGAGGGGGAAAGCCCTGTGGCACACGCGAATGTCTGAAATGGGAATCCGGAGGGTACTACAGTCCATCTTGCAGACTTTCGGCATGAAAGGCCAATCAGGATTAACAAATCACGATTCTTTCTTTTCGTCCAAATGTATTTTCTGGGTTGCTGCACTATGGAAGTGCGGGGGGGGGGGGGAGAGGAAGAGGACATGGCCTAAATTAAAGCGTTTGTGCAAGTCTCAATTGCATTCACGAGAAATATCAGTCGGACAGTAAGGTGGGGGGGCTCCCCTCGACACCAATCGGCCTTCAGAATGCTTCGGCGATGCGCATTCCTGCGCTTGCTTATCCAGAGCCAAAATGTGGCTGACTCCTTTGAACGGGACCCGGTGATTTTTTCTCCCTCCTGTGGTAGATCCCTAATTCCAGTATACAGTATTTGGGGGTTGGACGAGACCGAAAAATAATAAAAAATCAACGGTATTGTTTAGCATGGCGAAAAGCCCTAGGATTGCCATAAAATAACTTCAAGGCCCAAACTCAGCCAGGGACTTTTACCTTTTTGCCAATGAGAAGCTCAGAGCAAGTCCGTAACAGGCCAACACATTCAGATCCTTTTCCCCAGCAAGAAGGAATCAGAAACATGCTGTCAGATTTTACTGCCAGTGATCTTCTCACCGCCCCAAGGTAAAAGAGTGCCTGAGTAGGAGAAAGAGAGAGAGAGCCAGGTAAGTAAACAGAGTCTGCTTCCTAACTGCTTTAAAACAACAACAACAACAACAACACTTGTCGAAGACCTGAAGACCTGCGGTCGCAGGAAGTTCTGTAGGGGAGCAGCGTCGCAATTTCATTTTAGCGGTGGTCACGGCAGCTGCGTACTTCAAGTCATTTATCAAATAAATCAGGCCGTTATTTCTCAGATCGGAAGGCCGAGAATCTCTGCACGTTTGAATGCGGCCAGGGCATTTCCGGAGAAGAAAGTTCCTCTGCTTTCCGGTGCCGTTCAGAGGGAGATGCAAGCGGAAACCTCCTTTGTGGGTCTCTTCGGAGGGCCAGGGGCTCCGGCAGCCAGAGGGCCGTGGTTAGTCTGGCCTGGAGGATGGAAGGAGGGGAGACAATTTCTGAGAGTGTGACTTGCTTTGTAAATAGATCGAGTGGAAAGAAGGTGGTGGTTTTGTGCGTGTGTGCCTGTATGTAAATGAAGAAAAGGGGGCTTAGCGTTATTTCTTCTTTCTTCCCAGTTCTCTGTCTACTGCGCACACGCGTGGTATGCACGTGCTTTTTAGGTGCGATAAATATGTACGTGCTCATTTGTTATTTTCTCATGTGCAGGTGCCCACAGGCTCGCTGTCTCTTCCTTCCTCTCTTTCTGACACACACACACACGTGTACACACACAAACGTACACACAGACACACACAAGCCCGAAAATGGGCCTCTCTTCAAATATTTTTTTTCTGATTTACAGAAAAACAAGTCTTAATATATTATCCATCGTACCGCTGGGGGGAGGGGGAGGGGGGGAAGGAAAAGCATCCCTGTTTCTACCTCACTGTAACCCCATTTAATTCACCGAGGTTTTCTTCGGAGTAGGATCGGCCAGCCTTCCGTTTCAAAGCAGAGCAATCAGAGCCCTAAAACGAACACAGTCCCGTTTCCACTGACGCGTTGGCCGCTTTTGGAAAAACCCCTGGCGCGCTGCTGCCGTTCCTCTTTTTAAGGAAAACTCCAGCCGCTGGTTCCTATGTAGCCATCTCGGTACCGGCCATATTTGCTGCGAACACATTTCCAACGAGTTCAGTGGCATGTGTCATACCCAGTGCTTTTTTTGTGAAAGAAAAAGGTGCCGGAACTCACACGTGTCACACGTGCCTTGCCTACCCTACAAGGTTCCATCCAAAAAAGGTGCCGGAACTCCGTTCTGAGCGTTCTATGAGGAAAAAAAGCCCTGACCATACTGCAAAAGCCGTATGAATGAGCAAAATAATTGTATATGACAGGGCTCCTCGGCCCATCTCGGCTGGCGGAGCTTTGATACTTGATCGGCTTAGAATGCCCCTGTTTCCTTTCCAGCGGTTTCTGGTTTTTTTTTTTCCTTTTTCCTCAGGGCTGCCGAGGAAGGCAAATGTCAAATTTCCAGACGAGGAAGACGTTCAGGCACCCTTTCGCCGGCTCGGCCGATTCTTTCAATTCAGAACAGAACCCTTCACCGAGAGTCGGTTTCTGGGACGGAGCCAGGGCGAAGAAGAGTTCTCCTGGTTTCCAAGTTAGTCGGCTATAGCACACGTCGCCCAGCAGATGGCACTACGGCTCTATTCCTCGCTCCCACGGAGCCGAGTCCTCAAACCAAAGCGCGACGTTGCCTTTGTTTGACTGAATCTCGGGCATCGTCCGCAATCAGGCATTGCAGGAAACGCGCGTCTTCGCAGCCCAGTGGCTATTTTTAGGTTGGGGGCGGCGGCGGCGGGGGGGGGGGGAGAAGAGGTTCCGTGAGGCGTTATACACAAAACTCAGGACTTCTCGAGATAAATTCGACCTCGACCGGATTTCAAATCCTAACAAGTGTGGTTTTAAGACTCAAACAATGGGAGGAGGAAAGATGGAGGGAATTGGCGCGCGCGAGGTGGGGTGGGGTGGGGTGGGGGGGGGGAATGGTCCCGTAGCTGTTCCATTTGCTCTTCCGGCTGGCGCCCCCGTTGCATTTTATGCCAGGAATAGTCGGAGTGGAGGTGGGGGCGTGGGGGTTAAGGCAGCCAAGGCAACTGGTGGTGCGGCCTTCCCTTTCTTTCCGCAACTTCAGCTGGGTCCAGGCCGAGGAGTTGCTGAGCAGGCGTCTTGCTCCTTTGGCTCTTCCCGCTTTCGTTCCTTTTCTCCGGAAAGAGAAGGGCGGCTACGCGAGAGGCTGGGCTGCCTTTTGACGCGCTGCCGGTTCAAAATCCCTTTCGACCACGGAATCTTCCTCCTCCTCCTCCTCCTCCTCCTCCTCCTCCTCCCTTCCTTCCCTCCTTCCTCCTTCCTCCTCCTCCTCCTTCTTCCCTGAGAAATACGTTATGTTCCAGTTTCAGTGAATCTTTGGGGCAAGTGTGCCCCTGCCTTCTCTGCAGGAGTCAAAAAAAGAGTCAGGGGGTTATTCCGCAAAGTGAAAGTAAGAGTCAGCGGAGCTTCCTTCGACATAGCTGTGGTCAGATCTAACCAAAGCGTGGAGGAGAGACGGGGGGGGGGGGGGGGGGGGGGGGGGGGGGGGGGGGGGGGGGGGGGGGCGGGGGGGGGGGGGGGGGGGGGGGGGGGGGGGGGGGGGGGGGGGGGGGGTGGGGGGGGGGGGGGGGGGGGGGGGGGGGGGGGGGGGGGGGGGGGGGGGAATGGAGGGAGAGAGAGAGAGAGAGAGAGAGAAAGAGAAGGAGGGAGGGAGAGAAAGAGAGAGAGAAGAAGAAGGGAGGGAGGAAAGGAGGGTGGGAGGGAGAGAGAGAGAGATTATTCTGTGTTTAGAAGACAAATTAGAAAGCTGTTGTGAAAAGCCATAGCTTTGGACTGTGTAAAAAAGATCAGAATATATTTCAGAAGGCTGTGAAGGGTTGCTAGTGGGGAGAAACAAAACCACAACCGTGCTACTTCTTACTTTCCCCAATATTTATCCAGACATTAATTCTTACCGCTGGTATGGAGTTGATCCAACCAAAATAAGACTTGAAAGAAAGCTCCTAATGAAACTCAGCTGAATCCCTGAAATGCATTATTTTATTTTCTGCAATCGTAATATTTATTATACGCGTTAATAGGAATATAACAAGAGGGATAATAAAACCTGCTATACCGTAATCATCCTTTATTCATTCTTTCCTCCTCTGTTATGTTTTTAATCACTGTGTTAAATTCAGTTCTCTTTGTGCTTATTTGTACAGCTACCGTTGGGGGGTTCTTGGTTTTATTCTTCAGGCTTCCCTATGGCCCCTGGAGGCTTTTCGGGAACCTAAGCTTTTAATGTGTGTGTTTTTAAACTGGGGGAGAAACATTTCAATCTAGGGAAGAAGCAGAGTTGAAGAAAAGATGAACAGCGAATCCCTGATCCATTAGGACAGATGTTCATCCACTTTCTAAAGAGGAGGTTTGGGAAGACCAAAGGAGAAAATATTGGCTAGATTCTCACACCCCCAAACTACGAGAGACTCCTAGAATATGCTGGAATCGTCATTGTGAGCCCACCAAGCTAGGAACAAGGAGTTGAAATCCATGGCTGGAGTCAGCTCAGTGTTTATCTAAAGGAAAGTTGAAAACAGAATCTCTTTAGCGCTCATTTCTTTCAACTGACTTTAAAGGGTTGGAGGAATTGCCACCTCCCAGCTTTATCAATGAATGAGTTTTGAGCGTCTGGGCAGAGATCATTTATCTTTATCCTGTTTTTATTATTTTGATAGATAACTCAGGGTGACTTATACTAACACCCAATACTCTTTCCTCCTCCTAGTTTACACACAACACCTCCTGTGAAGAGGGTTGGACTGAAAGGGACAGTAGTTTTGATTTATTTATTGTTAAGTTTATATACCACGCATTTTGCCCAGAGTGACTAATACCAAAAGATGTGCCTGTCTTCTCAGAAGGAGAAGTGGGACTCCACTGAACACCGTTTATTTTTACTCTGAGCAAAATGTGTGAAGTCTTGAGAGCCCTAGCAGCTTCTCTGAGCCGGTGGAAAATAGTTTTCAGTTACCATCCTAGCTTTGTATGTTGCTTCCTCCCCCCCACTCCTCCAAACTTTAAGTCTAAAGGAAAACTTGTTAAGAAGTTACCATGTTGCCAGAGGGGCGAAAAGAAAAAGAAGGAAAGCAGCGGCAATTAAACCCCTTTCTTTGTTTTGAAATAGTACAGCGATATTTGCCTGAAAAGAGTGATTAGGACAAAGCCGTATTTTCTGAGTGTCTATTTCAGTGGGAGAGTCCAGAGTTCACTTGTGCCTCTGTTCTGGTAGGTTAGGACCAGCTGGAGCCCAAAGGAGCCTTGGTGGAGCAGTGGGCTAATACCTCCTTAAGTAACACCAGCTGCCTGCAATTAGTGCAGGTACGCGTCCCACCAGGCTCAAGGTTGACTCAGCCTTCCATCCTTCCAAGGTAGGTAAAATGAGGACCCAGATTGTTGGGGGGGCAATAAGCTGACTTTGTAATAATGCCGCTTGTGGGGGGGGGGGACGAAGGCCCTATTAAGCAGGCATATACATAGAATGAAGGCTACTGCTAAGCTTGTAAGACTCAGGGCGGGATATAAATGGAATTTTTTTTTTTTAAAAAAAAGGGCCAGGTTTTGACTGCCCTGAATGTTTTCTCCCCTAGCAGGATGAGGATAGGGAGCTCATCTTGAGGGCATCAGGTCCTGAGCCTTGCTAAGCTCATTGGTGTAGCAGTAGGCATCTGCCAATAGGTTAAAGGCCTCCTCTGAACATGGCTAGTGAGTCAGTGGCATATAAATTTAATAGACAAATAACAACATAGAAGGAGGACTGGGGCTTTTTCCATTCCTTCCAAGAAAAATGGATCGCCACTGCCAGGCCAGAGAGTATGCTATGCCCCTCCGATTAGAGACTTAAGAAGCTTCAAGCTGAGTTAAAGGGCTTGTGTGCGCCTGTTACTTGTCCTAGCTTCTGCCAACCTAGCAGTTCGAAAGCACATAAAAAAAATGCAAGTAGAAAAATAGGGACCATTGTGGTGGGAAGGTAACAGCATTCCATGCGCCTTTGGCATCTAGTCATGCCGGCCACATGACCACATGATGTCCTCGGACAAGCGCTGGCTCTTCGGCTTTGAAACGGAGATGAGCACCGGCCCCTAGAGTCGGAGACGACTAGCACGCATGTGCGGGGGAACCTTTACCTTAGTGCATGCAACTGCTGTGCAAGATGCTCTCCTAGTCTTTTCTCTTTGAAGAAGAGCAGCTCCTTGTTCAGATGCCTTGAATCTGGGGTGAAGGACTTCCATGTCCATCTGGAACAGAAGCTGTCACCCTCTCCTAAAGGCAATGAAGAGCACCCTCGGAGAAGATATGCAAGTGAAATAAAACACCAAACTCTTAGGACCATTGAATCAAGT
The DNA here is from genome assembly GCA_024449315.1 of Daboia siamensis. NCBI lineage: Eukaryota > Metazoa > Chordata > Lepidosauria > Squamata > Viperidae > Daboia > Daboia siamensis. Next base: position 26,638 of record JAKJMR010035157.1, read on the forward strand.
CTCTTCTTGTAGCTGTTTAGCATTTATTGCTTCTTTCGCTAACACCCGTTTCACTTAGTAACAAAAGCTATCAGTGGCGTTCAACCTTTTGGACAATTTTTTTTCTTTTCTTCCAGTGCCCAGAAGGGTGAACGAAGGCAACTGTGATTGTGATGAAGATAACAGGGCATACAATATTTATATTAAAATACACATTGATTTATATACATCTTTATATAGCTAAACATATAGGCACAATTGGCTTTAAACCTTTGAAATTCCATGCCACCGGTTTAGAATGAATCTCAGTGGGACCAGGGCTGGAGAAGGTTGTTGTCAGGGCCAAGATCCTATTGACATAGGCTCTATTACAGACATGAGATAGGTCGTAAATGGGGGTAAGGGGCTTCACTGAGTTAAGCCATGGCATCTCAATCAGAGAAACAGGACCACAGTTGTTCTGTCCTGATCATTATTAACTTGGGATGGTGGACCAGAGGAAAGAATACAGGCACAGGCATCTAAGTACATATGTTTGTGTGCTCACACACCTCTCTCACACAATCCTACAAGCACACTTTAGCGCCTGAATGTTCTTAGCCTGATAGCCATTGAAAAGTCTGTGACTTACGACTCTCTATTTACACTGTCCTTTGGAATGAGGTGTCTCTCTCTCTCTCTCTCTCTCTCTCTCTCTCTCTCTCTCTCTCTCT
>JAKJMR010035158.1:1752-12075 GCA_024449315.1 Daboia siamensis
GAGGGGGGGGGGGGGGAAGGAAGCGATGGGGAGAAAAAGGAGGTAATAAAAGCGGGAAAAGGAAGATGCATCCTTACACGTAGACGTATTTACCCATGTACGTGGGCGCTCGCTCTCTCTCTCTCTCACGCACACGCCCGGGAGCCTGCCTGCTCTGGCTTTTCCCCATAGGAGCGGGCCCAGAATCCCCAGGCCTTCCCTCCGCTGAGATTAACCTTCGGCCTCGGGCGGGGGCAGGAGCAGGAGGTCTCCAGCGCCGGGCTGAAACGAGCGGATCCTTTCGGCTGATTCACGCGGTCCCACGTTAGATTAAAGAAAAGAAGAAAGAACGGTTGAGAAACTGGGCAGAGGAGGGCGGGAGGCGGGAGCGCCAAATGCCTGTTTCAGTTCTGAGCTTCCTTTGGCCACTGAATTGCACTTTCGCTCCCGGGAGCAGTTTCGGTTACCCTCGGAGCCTTCTGATCTCTGCTCCCCGAACCCAAACCGGTCCCCGGGCAACCTGCAGAATTACTCTGATTTTCCAAGTGCGGCGGCTGCGGCAATTGTTTTTTTTGAGTTGTCCTTACTCCGACTCGACGCATCTGCGTGCCCAGCTCACGCTGGCGGTACTTCGTTTATTTTATTTTATTTTCTCTCTCTCTCTCTCTCTCTCATCGGTTGACTGATCGTTTTATCCGACTGGCAGCCGCGGTAAGGATTCAGAGTCTGGAGAGGCGCGTGCGGGCCAGAGGGGGCGGGGAAGTGGGGAAGTGATCCGTGAACATCTGCAATACTATCGCCGGGACGGTCGCTTAAGAGTCAACCGGGGGCGCCCGGAATAGACATCCCGGAATCCCTCCATCCATTTCTGGACGCCGAAAGAGCTTGAGGTACACATGCCACTTTCTGCAGCCCCACGCAGTAACGTTCCGAAGACCCTATATAGGCGTCTCCGTTTGGCGCATAAACGCTGGGAGTTTAAGACGACAGCAAAAGTCAGCGAGTCGCCGTTCGCTTCAATCCTTTGCATGAAAATAATAATAATAATAAAAAAATTCCCTGGCCCCCCGAACCAAAGAGGACGGGAACTGGCGTTGTTGCGTGCAATTTTTCGTGGACATTATTTCCCATCTCTCTCTCTCTCTCTCTCTCTCTCTCTCTCTCTCTCTCTCTCGTATTCTGGGTTCTTCTGGCGACACGAAGGACTTTAAACAGGCAGATGTTCCACCCCTGCAAATCTTTCTGGCTTCCAACACTGGGAAGGCCCCTTTTCACGGAAGCCACCAGAAACGGGTTCTAGCACAGATCTCACAGCCGCCCAATTTGGCTAGCAGCTGGTCTCCCCAGGCACGACCAATTTAATCCTACTCCCTTGAATTCTGGAAGGATCTAGCTTAGGCTGGACTTTGGGCCCGAAGAATATCATAAAGCTGGGGCAAGGAATTTTGTCTTGTACGGCAATGTACTTAACTTAGCTGGGTAGGCGGAAAGAAAGCACAACGCCTGTGAAACTAAATTGGCTAAAGTGCCTTTCAAATCGCTTTGCATCTCTGCAATGGGGAAGACCCCTTTTCTCCCCTTGAAGGAAGAACTACTGTAATAAAGCAGGCCAAGTAAATCTTGTGATAAAGTGGGAAAAGCCTGTTCGACGCTAGCCAAGAAATGAACCTTTGGTTTGCTGCGGATCCCAATATCGGGGCAGCCGAACAAAGCAATCCGCTCCAAGCGACCCCCCCCCCGCCCCGCCCCGCCCCGCCCCGCCCCCGCCCCCGCCCCAGTAGTTAGAAAAGCAGTAAACGTCTTTCTGTTGGATCAAACCCATTTTTGGGCTCCTGTTATTAGCCTTCCTAATGAGACAGCGTGATTTTACAGAAGAAGTGAGGAAAAGCGGCGGCAGCCAGAGGCTGGCAACATACGCAACCACACCCAGAAGTCCACCTTTGTTGAGTCCTGGGTGCTTATTTTAACTTTCTACAAATTGAAGCCAATAAGCAAAAAACTAATACAATCACACTTGCAGTTTGTGTTAATTTATTGCATCATTACTGCACTTTCATCCCTCTGCTTTCATACCGTGTCTATATCCTATGTATGTACCTATCGCAGATTCAGTGACTTTTAAGTTTTTATGAGCCGTCTGATGGCTGTTATAAAGTTATTCGATTTGATCAAGGTCTTTGCTTTGCCTCCTGTTTAAATCTAGCTCAGATTTGTTCCTGGACTTGTAAGGCAGATAGTGTGCATTTGTGTGCGTGTGTGTTTGTGTAGTTCAGCTCAGCTGTATCCCACCTTTTCTGTTCCCCTTTAATATACAGACTTCAGCTGTATTCCTCATTTGGAAATAGGCTTGACATAAAATAAGTCTTAGCACGGAAAGGTAAGCTTCACTATTTTTGGCAGTCTTCCCCTGCATTTCCTAATCAGGGAATAAGCCGCTCTGAAATCAAGCAAATTTATTCCCAAATCCAAAGGTTGCATCTGTTGCGTTCAGAAATTATTTCTGAATAATCCATTATGAATGGAGAATCTCTTCTGTACTGAATTATATAACCTTCAAAAGTTTGTGGGGTTTTTTTTGGGGAGTCGGATTGGGGGGGGGGGGAAGCTGAGTGGCATAGGAAAATAAAACAAAAGAAACAGAATCAGCACTGGAGAATCAAAATCGTGTGCTAGTAAGGAGAGAGATCCACTCTAAGCCACTTTCTGCACTTGTGACAAACCCGTGGCTCTGATTTTGAAGGACCTGTTCCCGTTTTCTGCACAGCATCACAAGCTGCCATTGTGGGATATGGGAGTTCACCCTGCCCTATGAGTTTGAATAAACAAGGGCAGGAGAAAGGGATATTAAAACAAGGATTTGCCAAGCCTGACCTGCCCAACCAGATCGCCCACTTTGAAAAAAGCACCTTTTCGCTCCCAACCCCACCCTTGTGGAATTTTTTTCTTTCTCGTCTCCTGGGCACTTAGACAAATAGACAAAGTGTCGTAACTTAATAGCCTCGAAAGGCCATTTCCAAAATCAAAAAGCTATTTTAATTTTTTTAAATCTCTCCCAAGTCTCTAAATTCCGCCCCCCCCCCCCCACTATCTTTTAACCACATATTAAGAGGCAACGACTGTTTCAAATTATTGCTTTTATTAAGCCAAGCTGTTTTCAAACTGATGAAGAAGTGGTAGTAGCATTTAAGGATGCAAGAAAACTCTGGCCAGATTATCACTTCAATTGCCTAACTTGCATCATAGACTTTTCTTTAGGAGGAACCTCTTCATTTATTTTCAGTGTTTGGTCTCCAAGGTTGTATTGAATGAGATCGCCTGAAGATAATACTGAACGTTTTTAAAATATTAGCCGTAGTTTCATAGGAACACAATCCTGCTTATTTTGCAAATCCAAATATTCTTTGACCACCCTCCTTCTCCTTCTCCTCCTCCTCCGTATCCAGTTCACTTTCTTCTTCCTCTTATTTTCCGTTGTTGTTTTTTTTTAAAGTTCAGAGCTTGTACTTCCTCAGAGGGAAGTCTCCGGGATTCCACTGTGATTTAGCTTGTAGATCTGACAGTCAGATAGAATGAAAAGCACCGTTGGGTCTGTTAAGTGTGTGCCAAAATAGTAACACTTGCGGAATAAGATGCAGTGCAATCTATTGCTTGTCCATTTGAAGTCACCCCACTGAGTTAAATCAAAGGGAACCCCATGAGATTTAATGCCAATAGACCAGGGGTTGGCAACCTTGGCTCTTTTATGACTCGTGGACTTCAACTCCCAGAATTTCTGAGCCAGCATGGCTCAGCTTGGAAACCTCTCCCTTTTTCCTCAGCGTGGCTGGTTCAGGAATTCTGGGAGTTGAAGTCCACGAGTCATAAAAGAGCCAAGGTTGCCTACCCCTGCAATAGACTGAGGTCAGGAGAAATGAGTGATCAGATCCAGGCAGAGCAGTCAGAAGTTCTTCGCAAAAGATTTTGCTCCCTTTTGAGATTCCCTTCGCTTAAACGTGACAATTAATTGACTTAGCATTGAATTCAGCAGCAGACCGAAACCGCTTAACTTACATGATGTTGGAGTGGTTTAAATGCAAAGTCTTCAGAGTCTGCACTGGAAACACATTTTTAACAACACGGTATTTTATAGTATTGTCTTGAATAAAGTAAAATAATATTTTTACTGTATCTGAGCTTTGTTCTTGTGCTTATTCATCCAAATGAGATATCCAAAGATTACTTGTTTCAGCCTCTTTTACTGTGCTGGATTCTAATTCAGATGGATCCTATGCAATTCTTTCCTGAAACAGAAGAAGTCTCAGTAAACAGCAGAGTTATCTATTTTGGAGCAGGTATTTCCAATTTCCAAACAATCTAATCTTATCGGGATACCTCAAATCCCATAATGCTAAAAATGTTTGCTGATTTAAGTCACGGAGCAAAGCTTATCTAGCGAACTGGTATGTTAGATTTCATGTTAGACGACTCTGAAGCCCTCCTGCCTCTGAAATCCCTCTCGATCTGATTGTACATTTTTTTAGTAGGACAAAACATTAAGAATCCGGAAGATTTTTAAAGTTGGGAAAGTTCTTTCCCAACTTTCAAATTTTATTAAAAGGTATAAGCCTTTGTGAGCTGCCTAGACCAATATAGGTTTTTAAACTGGGATGGCAGGAATGTAGGTGGGGAAGAAGGAGGGGAAAAAAAAGAAAAAGAAAATTAGAGCCCATATCCTGGTTACAAAGATGATGGATTAGATAGTACCTGGTTGCTCTGGGTTTTTATTTCTTGCTTTATATTATGATTTTTTTGTATTCTCATTTGTTTTATTTTAAGCCATGTAGAGACCTATGCAGGTGAGATAGGCAGATGTATAAATCAAGTAAATAAACAGAAAATAAAAGTTAGGTTGGTTATGCAAGTGGAGGTTACAAGTGAGATTGCCAGTATCTTATCAGTTAAGAATTGCAATGAGTTAAAGACCCATTGTGGTCGCTGAGACCTGAGACAACCTGACACTATGAATGAGAGGTGTGTGAGTCCACCAATTTCTCCCTCGCTGGTGGGAGAGGCACCCACGCCTGCTCTAAGACCAGGGAACGCTCCCACCTTCTGAAGGCGGATCGCCTTCTGCCAAGTGCAATCGATGTTCAGTATCCAGGCTTCAACACTAGGTGGCCCTAAAGGTTTTCCTGTGGAAATCCAGAAGGCTGATAAATGCTAGATTCACTTTTTTTTTAAAAAAAAATGGGCAGCTCTAGGAATCAAATAAATAGATTCTGCCAGACTCTGACCTGGGATGACAGTGAGAAATCTGAAGCGTTTGAATATCCAAATTTAAAATTATTCTAATTGGAGAGAGAGGGGGAGAGGGGGAGGGGAGAGGGAGGGAGGGGGGGGAGAGTTCTCAGGAAAAACAAATCGATCTTCCTGTGGGGTCAATACAATCATATGGCCTTGTTCTTCTTTAGAAAATGGAGGGACAGAAAAGGTATACTACCCAGGAATCTCAAAATAGTGTGCATCCCTAAAGAAAGAAGCCAAGCATCCAAAGAAACAAGATTCCTTTGAAATTCATCTCAAATCTGTGCAGCCGTCCGGGGCATTTACTTACAAGTGACCAGTTAGAAATAGCAGGATGGTTTTACGTAGGATTGTTTGGATTTAGAAAGCACAGCTTCTCCCCCCAAATACACGAAGTGGGTGGGCAGAAAGAAAGAGAGAGAGAGAGAGCGTGTGAGAGCGCTGGAGAAAGTCATATGCTTAATGGGGATGGCCCTTGCTTAAGGGGACAACTACTTGACTGATTAAAATAATACTTGTGTGTGTATGTGTGCATACGTGTATGTATACATATTGTTTTCTCTAAGCAACTACCAAGTTAGGCAGCCCTATTTGTTTATGGCTATTAAAGAATTATATCAACACTTTCAGTGATAGAACTAAATTTTGCTAGGAATCCAAATAACTCTGCCCTAGCTTTCCGCAATTATTGTTTGCTTGGTTGGCTCTCTCTTCTTGAACATACTCATTATAAAACAACAAACCAAAACCAGCGAATCTAATGCATGTCGTTATAGAAAAGGAATGAAACGTTTCCAGAAAGAAGAAATGAATATCAGATATCGCTCATCAGCCAAAAAGAGAAGGTATTTATTTATTTTTTCTTGTAAGGGGCTACGTTTATATTTGTGGGTGTGTGTGTACCTGGGGGAGAGATCTAGAGTGCTCCCCAGCCCTCCTTCCAACCCATAGAGCAACACAAGCGAGTTGACCCCTGCCTTCGACCTTTCTTGTTCCAGCTGAAACCCGTGGTGAAACCAAGTTCATCCCAGTGGAACTTCTGGCCCTCGAGGGTCTAGACAGATGTAAACACCGCCAGGACTTTAGGACGAGCTTTTTCAGAGAGCTCCAGAGAGGACGCCATTGTTTATGACCTGTCTTAGCAGAAATGCTCCCCAGTTCACCTCAGAGAACCCAGCCGTAAAGCTGGGAAACAAATATTTGCTCAACCTTCTGCCTAGGAGCACTTTGAGCTTCTAAATGTAGAGGAAATTCAGGTCTGCTTGAAACAGGAGGTGGGCGAGACTGTCGCCAAGAAAAGCAACAAATAGGGCAGCCTCTTCAGAGGGTCCCCTAGAAAATTCCCCTCTGTGTGTCTGTCTCTCTGTGTGTGTTTCTCTCTCTGTGTGTGTATGTGCGCGTGCGTGCAAGCACCAGTACTTGAAGGGATGGGAGATAGAAAATCCAACCCCATAACATTCCTTTCAACAAGACAGCCAGAACAAAAGTACAATGTCTACATTTTGTCCTCTAAAGAGTTCCTCTTGGGAAAATGCTTCTGAATGACAAGTATGAGTGTGTGTGTGGCCACCTTTTACAACACCTTAAGAACCTGTTTCTTAAATAAACAGTTCTCAGGAGCGTTCAAAGCAAACTGACTAGATTTCAAATAAGAAGCTTCTGAGGATGGTTCTTCTTCTTCTTTCTTCTTTCTTTTAAAAATGAATCTATTTGGGGAAGGGGGAGATAATTAATTAGAAGGCATTGAGATACCCAGCATCCACTTACAACTTACTGGGAAATCAACCCTACTAAATTCTACTAAGTTCTGGGAGTTGGAAGTCCACGAGTCATATAAGGGTCAAGTTTGAAGACCCCCTGTTCTACTTCATGGAATGAAGGGAAAGGGGGACTGAGAAACGCGAAGAGCACCTGTAATACCCCCATTCGTCTGTGGCGAAGTTTTTCTAAAAAGAAAGCCGGCGGTAACCTAATCTGGATTCTGATCTGGGGGTTTTTAAAGGAGCGTCCCTATCTGCCAATGTTTAGAACAGGGGTAAGCTGGCTGGCTCAGGAATTCTGGGAGTTGAAGTCCACGAGTCATAAAAGAGCCAAGGTTGCCTACCCCTGGTTTAGAAGATGCGGTCGGGATGGGCAATAAAGTGGGATTGGAAGGGGGGGGGGGGGGGGGCGGGGAAAAAGAGGAAAACAGACATTCCTGGCCGGTTCAAGCCTTTCGGAAAACAGAGGGGGGCGCCAAAGGCCAGCAAAAGCACCCACAGATAACCGCTTCCTATTTTTATGAGAGGCTGCCCACGCTGCAGGCTGGGCCGAAGCTCGCCCAGGTGGTCTCAGGCACAGGAACGGCAGAGGCTTTTGTGTTATTCCGTTCTACCGCCTCTAGTTCGGTGTTTGTGTCGGGATGGGGCAGGGTGGAGTGCGGGTTAATAGTCGCTTCTTGCAGGGAATCCCCTCTCCTCTCTCTGGGTTTTGCGGGTGAGCCTGTCACGAGGCCTGGTGGCGACTTTAAAAAAAAACAAACCACGAATTGCCACGGATTCTGACAATCAGACAGAGAAAAAAAATGAGACAGGTGCAAAGTTCAAATTTTCCACCTGTCCTGTCAAGAAATGGGAAAGCAGCTTAGGTTGCTTTTCTTAATGAAAGCTCGGAAGAGGACTTTGTCCACTAGCTGGTTAATTCCCCGTAGCTTGTATATATCTTTTCCTGCATATCTTCTCTGTTGGTGTGCATTCATCGTTTCCTAGAGGAAGGGTAGGGAAGCAGGAGGAGAGGAACGCAATTTTAATACAACGCACGGCTCACCATCAAGTATCAGAGAAGCCCGCGTATGAAATGGCGTTTCAGGCAACCGGAGGAGCTTCTGTTTCCAGCTGGTTGCCCTTCCCAGCCCTTCCGGTTTCAAGATGAGTCCAGCCTTCGGCTGCTATCGCAACGAAGTTCACGTTGGGAAGAACTCAAGACGCCCCTTAATTAAAGGCGGAATTGGATTTTAAGTTCATTCGCCTATTAGGGACCTTAAAGGTGACGCTAAAACCCTTCCCGTGGGGGGGGGGGGGGGGGGGGGGGGGGGAAACCCCCCGCCCGCCCTGGGCTCTTTTGAACTTTTTAAAAAAAGGCAACAAGCGCTTTTTTTTTTTGTGTTTGGGGGGGTTTTAAGTTTGTGGGGATTTTCCCAACTCCTTTTTTTTTTTTTTTTTTTTTTGGTTTGGAGAGGAACGAATTCTTCAAAAGAAGAATTCTTTTGAATTTCGGCGCAGAACTCAAGCGCCACCTTTCCTCCAAAACCAGATGGTCTATGCCCAAATGCACCGACTAGCATCCCATCTGAGTCACGCACCCCGAATTTTTTTTTTTATCCACTCCCTGGAAAGCAAAGGAAAGAAGGACCCGAAGGGCGCATTGGCGTCCGAAGCCACGGCATTCGCACCCTACTAGTTTTAAGCCACACACCGATTAACTCTCTCCATTCGAAATCCTGTTGGTGGACGGACAACGGCTCCCTTTAAGCCCGAAACTTTCCAAATATATCTGTTCTGAAATCAGCCTGGGGACTTAATCTCTTGGGAAGTAAAACGCAGGGGAAAGCGGGGGGGGGGGGGGGGGGGGGGGGGGGTAGAAGGGCCGCGAGGTCAATCTGGGGGGCTCAGCAGCCAGGAGAAAGTATGAAACAGGTCTCCCTAGGTTGGCACGGCTGGCCATGTCCGTGTGGCCCCTCAGAGGCGCGCCCGGGACGTTAATGGCAAGAATGCTAGTGGGGCTTAAGCGCTCGCCCTGGGCGTCTGGCGGGTTATCAAAGTTCTCGCCGAAGGGAGCGTTTCCGATCAGAAGGCCAGAGAAGAGCAGCTCTCTCTCTCTCTCTCTCTCTCTCTCTCTCTCTCTCTCTCTCTCTCACACACACACACACACCCATTCTCAGTCCCCTTTCGGCGCTGCTTCTTCGGCAGCATTGGAGAATGAGAGAGAGAGAGAGAGAGAGAGAGAGAGAGAGCGCACGCGCAAACCGGGAAAGAGAAACAGATGAGCAAACTGGTTCAGGTAACTTGCAGTTTGGCTGGGACTCTGTGTGTGTGTGTGTGTGTGTGTGTGTGTGTGTGTACGCGCGCGCGGCGGGTGGGGGAGGAAGACCCTAAAAAGAGGAGGAGATCTCTAGGTGAGTCACATTCTTTGCCCGCGAAACTTTGAGACTGGGGAATCGAGGCCTTCACCAAAGACAAGAAACTGATATTTTTAAGCAAGTAATCCCGGCTCGATTGAAAAGGGAGAAGAGATCTAGGCAGGGGGAAAAGGGGTGAATGAATGAAAGCTTTCCTCTTTTCTACAGCTGTATCCAAAGAAGGCCACAGACTTCTCCACTCATTTAAGTCGGGTTTTGAAGACTCGTTGGGACTCTGCCCCCTCCCCTTCCTTCAGCGAGAGGATGTTGCACCCGAGGCTAAGGAAACACTTTAAGCAGACTTCCGTCGTTAAAGAGGTTGATAGATCCGTCCTCTGTCAGAAAAAAAAAAACTTTGAAAGGGGGAAAAAGGGGGGGGGGGGTTGTGGGCGCGTGAAAGGAAATGTGAGCAACCCTCTGAGATGAGGCTTAAGGGAGCCGTTCCCCGGCTGGGGGTTGCGCCTGATTGCAGCCGGCCTGATAGGTAAGCATTGGCCGAGAACTTAGGGAAGGCTGAAGAAGGGGCGGTTTCGTGGCCGGCGGCCAGGGCGAGTGCGTTTCTTTCAGGAAAACCCGTTTTTGTTTTTTTAAGGACACCGGGGAAGAGGGTCAAAAGCTAGCAGGGAGATGGGTGGGGGAGAAACAATCTCCGCCTCCCCACTCCCTCGGGCAGGTTCTCTTCTCCAGGGCTATCCCCAAAACCCCTTTCGCAGGAACCACACAATCTGTTTCCGTTTGTCCTGTGTTGCTGTTGGAGGGGAAAAAAACCAACAAAACGAAAAACAAGCTGCGCCCCTAGGAGCTAAAAAGCGGGGCACACACTCACGCCGGCGCGTTCACACTCATAAAACCTCAGCGCTCTCTCTCTCTCTCTCTCTCTCTCTCTCTCTCTCTCTCTCTCTCTC
>JAKJMR010035159.1:1750-12068 GCA_024449315.1 Daboia siamensis
GAGGGGGGGGGGGGGGAAGGAAGCGATGGGGAGAAAAAGGAGGTAATAAAAGCGGGAAAAGGAAGATGCATCCTTACACGTAGACGTATTTACCCATGTACGTGGGCGCTCGCTCTCTCTCTCTCTCACGCACACGCCCGGGAGCCTGCCTGCTCTGGCTTTTCCCCATAGGAGCGGGCCCAGAATCCCCAGGCCTTCCCTCCGCTGAGATTAACCTTCGGCCTCGGGCGGGGGCAGGAGCAGGAGGTCTCCAGCGCCGGGCTGAAACGAGCGGATCCTTTCGGCTGATTCACGCGGTCCCACGTTAGATTAAAGAAAAGAAGAAAGAACGGTTGAGAAACTGGGCAGAGGAGGGCGGGAGGCGGGAGCGCCAAATGCCTGTTTCAGTTCTGAGCTTCCTTTGGCCACTGAATTGCACTTTCGCTCCCGGGAGCAGTTTCGGTTACCCTCGGAGCCTTCTGATCTCTGCTCCCCGAACCCAAACCGGTCCCCGGGCAACCTGCAGAATTACTCTGATTTTCCAAGTGCGGCGGCTGCGGCAATTGTTTTTTTTGAGTTGTCCTTACTCCGACTCGACGCATCTGCGTGCCCAGCTCACGCTGGCGGTACTTCGTTTATTTTATTTTATTTTCTCTCTCTCTCTCTCTCTCTCATCGGTTGACTGATCGTTTTATCCGACTGGCAGCCGCGGTAAGGATTCAGAGTCTGGAGAGGCGCGTGCGGGCCAGAGGGGGCGGGGAAGTGGGGAAGTGATCCGTGAACATCTGCAATACTATCGCCGGGACGGTCGCTTAAGAGTCAACCGGGGGCGCCCGGAATAGACATCCCGGAATCCCTCCATCCATTTCTGGACGCCGAAAGAGCTTGAGGTACACATGCCACTTTCTGCAGCCCCACGCAGTAACGTTCCGAAGACCCTATATAGGCGTCTCCGTTTGGCGCATAAACGCTGGGAGTTTAAGACGACAGCAAAAGTCAGCGAGTCGCCGTTCGCTTCAATCCTTTGCATGAAAATAATAATAATAATAAAAAAATTCCCTGGCCCCCCGAACCAAAGAGGACGGGAACTGGCGTTGTTGCGTGCAATTTTTCGTGGACATTATTTCCCATCTCTCTCTCTCTCTCTCTCTCTCTCTCTCTCTCTCTCTCTCTCGTATTCTGGGTTCTTCTGGCGACACGAAGGACTTTAAACAGGCAGATGTTCCACCCCTGCAAATCTTTCTGGCTTCCAACACTGGGAAGGCCCCTTTTCACGGAAGCCACCAGAAACGGGTTCTAGCACAGATCTCACAGCCGCCCAATTTGGCTAGCAGCTGGTCTCCCCAGGCACGACCAATTTAATCCTACTCCCTTGAATTCTGGAAGGATCTAGCTTAGGCTGGACTTTGGGCCCGAAGAATATCATAAAGCTGGGGCAAGGAATTTTGTCTTGTACGGCAATGTACTTAACTTAGCTGGGTAGGCGGAAAGAAAGCACAACGCCTGTGAAACTAAATTGGCTAAAGTGCCTTTCAAATCGCTTTGCATCTCTGCAATGGGGAAGACCCCTTTTCTCCCCTTGAAGGAAGAACTACTGTAATAAAGCAGGCCAAGTAAATCTTGTGATAAAGTGGGAAAAGCCTGTTCGACGCTAGCCAAGAAATGAACCTTTGGTTTGCTGCGGATCCCAATATCGGGGCAGCCGAACAAAGCAATCCGCTCCAAGCGACCCCCCCCCCGCCCCGCCCCGCCCCGCCCCGCCCCCGCCCCCGCCCCAGTAGTTAGAAAAGCAGTAAACGTCTTTCTGTTGGATCAAACCCATTTTTGGGCTCCTGTTATTAGCCTTCCTAATGAGACAGCGTGATTTTACAGAAGAAGTGAGGAAAAGCGGCGGCAGCCAGAGGCTGGCAACATACGCAACCACACCCAGAAGTCCACCTTTGTTGAGTCCTGGGTGCTTATTTTAACTTTCTACAAATTGAAGCCAATAAGCAAAAAACTAATACAATCACACTTGCAGTTTGTGTTAATTTATTGCATCATTACTGCACTTTCATCCCTCTGCTTTCATACCGTGTCTATATCCTATGTATGTACCTATCGCAGATTCAGTGACTTTTAAGTTTTTATGAGCCGTCTGATGGCTGTTATAAAGTTATTCGATTTGATCAAGGTCTTTGCTTTGCCTCCTGTTTAAATCTAGCTCAGATTTGTTCCTGGACTTGTAAGGCAGATAGTGTGCATTTGTGTGCGTGTGTGTTTGTGTAGTTCAGCTCAGCTGTATCCCACCTTTTCTGTTCCCCTTTAATATACAGACTTCAGCTGTATTCCTCATTTGGAAATAGGCTTGACATAAAATAAGTCTTAGCACGGAAAGGTAAGCTTCACTATTTTTGGCAGTCTTCCCCTGCATTTCCTAATCAGGGAATAAGCCGCTCTGAAATCAAGCAAATTTATTCCCAAATCCAAAGGTTGCATCTGTTGCGTTCAGAAATTATTTCTGAATAATCCATTATGAATGGAGAATCTCTTCTGTACTGAATTATATAACCTTCAAAAGTTTGTGGGGTTTTTTTTGGGGAGTCGGATTGGGGGGGGGGGAAGCTGAGTGGCATAGGAAAATAAAACAAAAGAAACAGAATCAGCACTGGAGAATCAAAATCGTGTGCTAGTAAGGAGAGAGATCCACTCTAAGCCACTTTCTGCACTTGTGACAAACCCGTGGCTCTGATTTTGAAGGACCTGTTCCCGTTTTCTGCACAGCATCACAAGCTGCCATTGTGGGATATGGGAGTTCACCCTGCCCTATGAGTTTGAATAAACAAGGGCAGGAGAAAGGGATATTAAAACAAGGATTTGCCAAGCCTGACCTGCCCAACCAGATCGCCCACTTTGAAAAAAGCACCTTTTCGCTCCCAACCCCACCCTTGTGGAATTTTTTTCTTTCTCGTCTCCTGGGCACTTAGACAAATAGACAAAGTGTCGTAACTTAATAGCCTCGAAAGGCCATTTCCAAAATCAAAAAGCTATTTTAATTTTTTTAAATCTCTCCCAAGTCTCTAAATTCCGCCCCCCCCCCCCACTATCTTTTAACCACATATTAAGAGGCAACGACTGTTTCAAATTATTGCTTTTATTAAGCCAAGCTGTTTTCAAACTGATGAAGAAGTGGTAGTAGCATTTAAGGATGCAAGAAAACTCTGGCCAGATTATCACTTCAATTGCCTAACTTGCATCATAGACTTTTCTTTAGGAGGAACCTCTTCATTTATTTTCAGTGTTTGGTCTCCAAGGTTGTATTGAATGAGATCGCCTGAAGATAATACTGAACGTTTTTAAAATATTAGCCGTAGTTTCATAGGAACACAATCCTGCTTATTTTGCAAATCCAAATATTCTTTGACCACCCTCCTTCTCCTTCTCCTCCTCCTCCGTATCCAGTTCACTTTCTTCTTCCTCTTATTTTCCGTTGTTGTTTTTTTAAAGTTCAGAGCTTGTACTTCCTCAGAGGGAAGTCTCCGGGATTCCACTGTGATTTAGCTTGTAGATCTGACAGTCAGATAGAATGAAAAGCACCGTTGGGTCTGTTAAGTGTGTGCCAAAATAGTAACACTTGCGGAATAAGATGCAGTGCAATCTATTGCTTGTCCATTTGAAGTCACCCCACTGAGTTAAATCAAAGGGAACCCCATGAGATTTAATGCCAATAGACCAGGGGTTGGCAACCTTGGCTCTTTTATGACTCGTGGACTTCAACTCCCAGAATTTCTGAGCCAGCATGGCTCAGCTTGGAAACCTCTCCCTTTTTCCTCAGCGTGGCTGGTTCAGGAATTCTGGGAGTTGAAGTCCACGAGTCATAAAAGAGCCAAGGTTGCCTACCCCTGCAATAGACTGAGGTCAGGAGAAATGAGTGATCAGATCCAGGCAGAGCAGTCAGAAGTTCTTCGCAAAAGATTTTGCTCCCTTTTGAGATTCCCTTCGCTTAAACGTGACAATTAATTGACTTAGCATTGAATTCAGCAGCAGACCGAAACCGCTTAACTTACATGATGTTGGAGTGGTTTAAATGCAAAGTCTTCAGAGTCTGCACTGGAAACACATTTTTAACAACACGGTATTTTATAGTATTGTCTTGAATAAAGTAAAATAATATTTTTACTGTATCTGAGCTTTGTTCTTGTGCTTATTCATCCAAATGAGATATCCAAAGATTACTTGTTTCAGCCTCTTTTACTGTGCTGGATTCTAATTCAGATGGATCCTATGCAATTCTTTCCTGAAACAGAAGAAGTCTCAGTAAACAGCAGAGTTATCTATTTTGGAGCAGGTATTTCCAATTTCCAAACAATCTAATCTTATCGGGATACCTCAAATCCCATAATGCTAAAAATGTTTGCTGATTTAAGTCACGGAGCAAAGCTTATCTAGCGAACTGGTATGTTAGATTTCATGTTAGACGACTCTGAAGCCCTCCTGCCTCTGAAATCCCTCTCGATCTGATTGTACATTTTTTTAGTAGGACAAAACATTAAGAATCCGGAAGATTTTTAAAGTTGGGAAAGTTCTTTCCCAACTTTCAAATTTTATTAAAAGGTATAAGCCTTTGTGAGCTGCCTAGACCAATATAGGTTTTTAAACTGGGATGGCAGGAATGTAGGTGGGGAAGAAGGAGGGGAAAAAAAAGAAAAAGAAAATTAGAGCCCATATCCTGGTTACAAAGATGATGGATTAGATAGTACCTGGTTGCTCTGGGTTTTTATTTCTTGCTTTATATTATGATTTTTTTGTATTCTCATTTGTTTTATTTTAAGCCATGTAGAGACCTATGCAGGTGAGATAGGCAGATGTATAAATCAAGTAAATAAACAGAAAATAAAAGTTAGGTTGGTTATGCAAGTGGAGGTTACAAGTGAGATTGCCAGTATCTTATCAGTTAAGAATTGCAATGAGTTAAAGACCCATTGTGGTCGCTGAGACCTGAGACAACCTGACACTATGAATGAGAGGTGTGTGAGTCCACCAATTTCTCCCTCGCTGGTGGGAGAGGCACCCACGCCTGCTCTAAGACCAGGGAACGCTCCCACCTTCTGAAGGCGGATCGCCTTCTGCCAAGTGCAATCGATGTTCAGTATCCAGGCTTCAACACTAGGTGGCCCTAAAGGTTTTCCTGTGGAAATCCAGAAGGCTGATAAATGCTAGATTCACTTTTTTTTTAAAAAAAAATGGGCAGCTCTAGGAATCAAATAAATAGATTCTGCCAGACTCTGACCTGGGATGACAGTGAGAAATCTGAAGCGTTTGAATATCCAAATTTAAAATTATTCTAATTGGAGAGAGAGGGGGAGAGGGGGAGGGGAGAGGGAGGGAGGGGGGGGAGAGTTCTCAGGAAAAACAAATCGATCTTCCTGTGGGGTCAATACAATCATATGGCCTTGTTCTTCTTTAGAAAATGGAGGGACAGAAAAGGTATACTACCCAGGAATCTCAAAATAGTGTGCATCCCTAAAGAAAGAAGCCAAGCATCCAAAGAAACAAGATTCCTTTGAAATTCATCTCAAATCTGTGCAGCCGTCCGGGGCATTTACTTACAAGTGACCAGTTAGAAATAGCAGGATGGTTTTACGTAGGATTGTTTGGATTTAGAAAGCACAGCTTCTCCCCCCAAATACACGAAGTGGGTGGGCAGAAAGAAAGAGAGAGAGAGAGAGCGTGTGAGAGCGCTGGAGAAAGTCATATGCTTAATGGGGATGGCCCTTGCTTAAGGGGACAACTACTTGACTGATTAAAATAATACTTGTGTGTGTATGTGTGCATACGTGTATGTATACATATTGTTTTCTCTAAGCAACTACCAAGTTAGGCAGCCCTATTTGTTTATGGCTATTAAAGAATTATATCAACACTTTCAGTGATAGAACTAAATTTTGCTAGGAATCCAAATAACTCTGCCCTAGCTTTCCGCAATTATTGTTTGCTTGGTTGGCTCTCTCTTCTTGAACATACTCATTATAAAACAACAAACCAAAACCAGCGAATCTAATGCATGTCGTTATAGAAAAGGAATGAAACGTTTCCAGAAAGAAGAAATGAATATCAGATATCGCTCATCAGCCAAAAAGAGAAGGTATTTATTTATTTTTTCTTGTAAGGGGCTACGTTTATATTTGTGGGTGTGTGTGTACCTGGGGGAGAGATCTAGAGTGCTCCCCAGCCCTCCTTCCAACCCATAGAGCAACACAAGCGAGTTGACCCCTGCCTTCGACCTTTCTTGTTCCAGCTGAAACCCGTGGTGAAACCAAGTTCATCCCAGTGGAACTTCTGGCCCTCGAGGGTCTAGACAGATGTAAACACCGCCAGGACTTTAGGACGAGCTTTTTCAGAGAGCTCCAGAGAGGACGCCATTGTTTATGACCTGTCTTAGCAGAAATGCTCCCCAGTTCACCTCAGAGAACCCAGCCGTAAAGCTGGGAAACAAATATTTGCTCAACCTTCTGCCTAGGAGCACTTTGAGCTTCTAAATGTAGAGGAAATTCAGGTCTGCTTGAAACAGGAGGTGGGCGAGACTGTCGCCAAGAAAAGCAACAAATAGGGCAGCCTCTTCAGAGGGTCCCCTAGAAAATTCCCCTCTGTGTGTCTGTCTCTCTGTGTGTGTTTCTCTCTCTGTGTGTGTATGTGCGCGTGCGTGCAAGCACCAGTACTTGAAGGGATGGGAGATAGAAAATCCAACCCCATAACATTCCTTTCAACAAGACAGCCAGAACAAAAGTACAATGTCTACATTTTGTCCTCTAAAGAGTTCCTCTTGGGAAAATGCTTCTGAATGACAAGTATGAGTGTGTGTGTGGCCACCTTTTACAACACCTTAAGAACCTGTTTCTTAAATAAACAGTTCTCAGGAGCGTTCAAAGCAAACTGACTAGATTTCAAATAAGAAGCTTCTGAGGATGGTTCTTCTTCTTCTTTCTTCTTTCTTTTAAAAATGAATCTATTTGGGGAAGGGGGAGATAATTAATTAGAAGGCATTGAGATACCCAGCATCCACTTACAACTTACTGGGAAATCAACCCTACTAAATTCTACTAAGTTCTGGGAGTTGGAAGTCCACGAGTCATATAAGGGTCAAGTTTGAAGACCCCCTGTTCTACTTCATGGAATGAAGGGAAAGGGGGACTGAGAAACGCGAAGAGCACCTGTAATACCCCCATTCGTCTGTGGCGAAGTTTTTCTAAAAAGAAAGCCGGCGGTAACCTAATCTGGATTCTGATCTGGGGGTTTTTAAAGGAGCGTCCCTATCTGCCAATGTTTAGAACAGGGGTAAGCTGGCTGGCTCAGGAATTCTGGGAGTTGAAGTCCACGAGTCATAAAAGAGCCAAGGTTGCCTACCCCTGGTTTAGAAGATGCGGTCGGGATGGGCAATAAAGTGGGATTGGAAGGGGGGGGGGGGGGGGGCGGGGAAAAAGAGGAAAACAGACATTCCTGGCCGGTTCAAGCCTTTCGGAAAACAGAGGGGGGCGCCAAAGGCCAGCAAAAGCACCCACAGATAACCGCTTCCTATTTTTATGAGAGGCTGCCCACGCTGCAGGCTGGGCCGAAGCTCGCCCAGGTGGTCTCAGGCACAGGAACGGCAGAGGCTTTTGTGTTATTCCGTTCTACCGCCTCTAGTTCGGTGTTTGTGTCGGGATGGGGCAGGGTGGAGTGCGGGTTAATAGTCGCTTCTTGCAGGGAATCCCCTCTCCTCTCTCTGGGTTTTGCGGGTGAGCCTGTCACGAGGCCTGGTGGCGACTTTAAAAAAAAACAAACCACGAATTGCCACGGATTCTGACAATCAGACAGAGAAAAAAAATGAGACAGGTGCAAAGTTCAAATTTTCCACCTGTCCTGTCAAGAAATGGGAAAGCAGCTTAGGTTGCTTTTCTTAATGAAAGCTCGGAAGAGGACTTTGTCCACTAGCTGGTTAATTCCCCGTAGCTTGTATATATCTTTTCCTGCATATCTTCTCTGTTGGTGTGCATTCATCGTTTCCTAGAGGAAGGGTAGGGAAGCAGGAGGAGAGGAACGCAATTTTAATACAACGCACGGCTCACCATCAAGTATCAGAGAAGCCCGCGTATGAAATGGCGTTTCAGGCAACCGGAGGAGCTTCTGTTTCCAGCTGGTTGCCCTTCCCAGCCCTTCCGGTTTCAAGATGAGTCCAGCCTTCGGCTGCTATCGCAACGAAGTTCACGTTGGGAAGAACTCAAGACGCCCCTTAATTAAAGGCGGAATTGGATTTTAAGTTCATTCGCCTATTAGGGACCTTAAAGGTGACGCTAAAACCCTTCCCGTGGGGGGGGGGGGGGGGGGGGGGGGGGGGAAATCCGCAGGCTCGCTTGGATCCTTTTGAGCTACTTACAGTAATGCAGCAATGCGTCTGTTCTTATTAGTCTGCGGGAGTATTAAGATTGTGAGGAATTACCTAACTCAGCTTTTTTTTTTTTTTTTTTTTGGTTTGGAGAGGAACGAATTCTTCAAAAGAAGAATTCTTTTGAATTTCGGCGCAGAACTCAAGCGCCACCTTTCCTCCAAAACCAGATGGTCTATGCCCAAATGCACCGACTAGCATCCCATCTGAGTCACGCACCCCGAATTTTTTTTTTTATCCACTCCCTGGAAAGCAAAGGAAAGAAGGACCCGAAGGGCGCATTGGCGTCCGAAGCCACGGCATTCGCACCCTACTAGTTTTAAGCCACACACCGATTAACTCTCTCCATTCGAAATCCTGTTGGTGGACGGACAACGGCTCCCTTTAAGCCCGAAACTTTCCAAATATATCTGTTCTGAAATCAGCCTGGGGACTTAATCTCTTGGGAAGTAAAACGCAGGGGAAAGCGGGGGGGGGGGGGGGGGGGGGGGGGGGTAGAAGGGCCGCGAGGTCAATCTGGGGGGCTCAGCAGCCAGGAGAAAGTATGAAACAGGTCTCCCTAGGTTGGCACGGCTGGCCATGTCCGTGTGGCCCCTCAGAGGCGCGCCCGGGACGTTAATGGCAAGAATGCTAGTGGGGCTTAAGCGCTCGCCCTGGGCGTCTGGCGGGTTATCAAAGTTCTCGCCGAAGGGAGCGTTTCCGATCAGAAGGCCAGAGAAGAGCAGCTCTCTCTCTCTCTCTCTCTCTCTCTCTCTCTCTCTCTCTCTCTCTCACACACACACACACACCCATTCTCAGTCCCCTTTCGGCGCTGCTTCTTCGGCAGCATTGGAGAATGAGAGAGAGAGAGAGAGAGAGAGAGAGAGAGAGCGCACGCGCAAACCGGGAAAGAGAAACAGATGAGCAAACTGGTTCAGGTAACTTGCAGTTTGGCTGGGACTCTGTGTGTGTGTGTGTGTGTGTGTGTGTGTGTGTACGCGCGCGCGGCGGGTGGGGGAGGAAGACCCTAAAAAGAGGAGGAGATCTCTAGGTGAGTCACATTCTTTGCCCGCGAAACTTTGAGACTGGGGAATCGAGGCCTTCACCAAAGACAAGAAACTGATATTTTTAAGCAAGTAATCCCGGCTCGATTGAAAAGGGAGAAGAGATCTAGGCAGGGGGAAAAGGGGTGAATGAATGAAAGCTTTCCTCTTTTCTACAGCTGTATCCAAAGAAGGCCACAGACTTCTCCACTCATTTAAGTCGGGTTTTGAAGACTCGTTGGGACTCTGCCCCCTCCCCTTCCTTCAGCGAGAGGATGTTGCACCCGAGGCTAAGGAAACACTTTAAGCAGACTTCCGTCGTTAAAGAGGTTGATAGATCCGTCCTCTGTCAGAAAAAAAAAAACTTTGAAAGGGGGAAAAAAGGGGGGGGGGGTTGTGGGCGCGTGAAAGGAAATGTGAGCAACCCTCTGAGATGAGGCTTAAGGGAGCCGTTCCCCGGCTGGGGGTTGCGCCTGATTGCAGCCGGCCTGATAGGTAAGCATTGGCCGAGAACTTAGGGAAGGCTGAAGAAGGGGCGGTTTCGTGGCCGGCGGCCAGGGCGAGTGCGTTTCTTTCAGGAAAACCCGTTTTTGTTTTTTTAAGGACACCGGGGAAGAGGGTCAAAAGCTAGCAGGGAGATGGGTGGGGGAGAAACAATCTCCGCCTCCCCACTCCCTCGGGCAGGTTCTCTTCTCCAGGGCTATCCCCAAAACCCCTTTCGCAGGAACCACACAATCTGTTTCCGTTTGTCCTGTGTTGCTGTTGGAGGGGAAAAAAACCAACAAAACGAAAAACAAGCTGCGCCCCTAGGAGCTAAAAAGCGGGGCACACACTCACGCCGGCGCGTTCACACTCATAAAACCTCAGCGCTCTCTCTCTCTCTCTCTCTCTCTCTCTCTCTCTCTCTCTCTCTCTC
>JAKJMR010035163.1:5584-43469 GCA_024449315.1 Daboia siamensis
GGGGGGGGGGGGGGGGGGGGGGGGGGGGGGGGGGGGGGGGGGGGGGTTGTTGAGAAATTGGTTTTGCCGCCTCCTCTGGCCAGTTCTTGGGCATTTTCCTCGCATTGTTGGCCTGTGACATTAACAAGATTAACCCCACCACCACCACTCCAAGCCCAGGATGGGGCAGGTAGAGAATTGGCTGATTTCTGAGCCAGTTGGGGTTGGTGGGCAACATCCTGGAGCCTAACAGTAAAGGCAGTAAAACCCAGTGAGACCACTCAGGAGCAGCAGCGGGCAGAGCCTCATTTCGCCTTCCTCCCAGCGGTCCTTCTGGTGTGACCAGGGTTTCTGGATCCCTTCGGAAAGGAGGGTCAATTCCACCCGTGACCACAAAGTGACAGGTGGTGGGGGGTGGTCTTAGCCTTCATACTTGTGGCTTAGCATGGGGGGAGGGAGAGGGAAGAGGAGCAGGGATAGACGCATCTCCAGCTTATGACCATCCTGGGATGCCTGGCTCTGGTCCTCCCCTCCCCAAAAATGGAATCTTCCACAGTCGGCCAAACATCAGGCCTGGTTTCGGGCAGGAAGGTGAGCTTCCTCACAAGCCTCTCCTGCTGACTTGGTGGGCTGCAGTTGCCAATCCTCAGTGTGGGTGTAGAAAAGATGCCTGGTGGATGGGCTCTGACTTGGGGCAGGAGCTGCCCATCCCTGCCCAGGTGCCGCCTTCACTGAGGCTCCTGGACGGTTTGGGGTAAGAGGGGGCAGGGTGTCCAAATTCACCTGACTGGCTGGTGCCATCGAGGGGAGGGGCCTTGGGGCGTGGGCAGAAGCAGGGCTGGCCTTGGGTTCAGATGAGAGGAAAGGAGCTGCAGCTGCTGGGGTGCAGATAGGATTAGCTCTGCCCTGCGTGGAGGCTGAAGCAAGGACCTCCTAACAAGGACTGCAAAGGGCTGGGCAGAGTCAGGTACCCAGAGCAGCCCAAGGGGGATGGGGGGAGGGCAGAGGGACAGAGCAGAAGCCTCTGCCTTATCCAGGACCTGCAAGGGTGGGGGAGGGGCTGCAGGCTTGGGCAGACCCCACCTCCCTGGCAGGCTGCCTCTGGCAGTCGCACAAAAAGCCCTAAAGGCAGGGGCATCAGAAACATCGGGAATGGGTCCGGTGGGCACCCCTTGCAAGCCACCCTCAGGTCCTTGAGGTCCAGAAGGCAACCCCTGGAAACAGCTGCCAGCCCCACTGTTTGAGCTATGGGAAGGCAGTGGGACGTGATGAAAGGCTGCAGGTGACAGGGTGCAGTATGGCACAGTGCGATGTTGGCACCTCTGTTTTGTGGCACGGCTGCCCTTCCAGTTTGAGCAGCCCCTTTTCTTCTTCTGGAAGAGCATCCTCAGCTTTAAGATTTATTTTTATTTTATTTTATAACTCTCTCCCCTGCCTTCCTCCGCAGCCCCCTCTTTTCAGACACCATCTTCGCTTTGTGTCAGAGGCATCCGAAGAAGGCTTCCGCTGACCGTTGGGGTGGGGGGGGAGACAGTCATCGGGTGCTAGGCCAGGCCTTCTGACTTCCTTCGGCGGTTTCCTCTCACCGGCCATCTGGGCATAATCTGCCTCCTTTGACCACTGGCCTTATCAGCTCAGCTCCACCAGGATGGGCTTCCTCCTGTGGGCATGATGCAGCACATCTTCGCCCCACAGGCTCCCCCCGGGCCACAACCCCTTCCTGCTGCCCTGCCCTGGGCCTGGCAGAAACAGCGCCTGGGTATGGGTGCTCTGCACTTTTCCATGATGATTGCAGTAAAAGGGGAACTTCTGGTCATGGGGCAGCAGCCTCCTGTTCTCCTCTTGACCGCTACCCTCTCCAGCAGCTGTGCCAGAGACCGGAGGGGGGAGTTGGCACAACACAGGGAATGCCGGCTTGGCTTTTCTTACTGTTTGAGAGGCTCCGGGTCTCTTCCGAAGGCAAAGGAGCCAACTTGTGGCATGTTGCGTGGAGTTGGGCAAGAAATTGCAGCCTCAGCCTCCTCCCATCTGCCCTTCTCGAGGCTGCCCCAGTCCCTCTCTCTGTGGGAAAGGAAGGACTCTGGGTTCCAGCCGGAATTGCCGCCGGATATTGAAGGCTGAGCTGGTCTGCGAATGGGGCATCTTGGGTCCCCCTTGGAGGCACTTGCTTCTCTCCCCCTCGTGGCACCCTGCTCACTCTGCCCTTCTTCAACAGGTGAAGCAGGAGAGGGGACATCTCAGGCGCAAACATGGTGGCCTTATCGCTCAAGATAAGCATTGGCAATGTGGTGAAGACGATGCAGTTTGAGCCCTCCACCATGGTGTACGACGCCTGCCGCATCATCCGGGAACGGGTGCCGGAGGCACAGATGGGGCAGCGTAAGTGGCCAGGCTTTCGTTGGAGAAGGATACGCAGAGGGAGAAGGGGGTGGGCTACCAACCAGGAACTGCAGTGGGCCAAGGAGGCTGGGCCGTTGGGGGAAACATGACAGTCCCTGCTTGCACCTTGTCCTTTGCTCGTGCCCCTGTGGCTATGGGGCATCATTGGCTGACCTCAAAACCTCCTCCACCCCACCTCAGTCCAACGTCCTTCCTGCTGTTCTTTCTTCAGCCCATGACTTTGGCCTTTTTCTGTCGGACGAAGACCCCAAAAAGGGGATATGGTTGGAAGCCGGGAAGGCTCTGGACTACTACATGCTCCGCAATGGGGTGAGTGCTTCCCTGCGGGTGGGCTTTCTGGTCAGTCAGGACAGCACAGAGTGAATTGGTAGAGGGTAAGGCTGAATGCCAGCGTTAGCCGCAGCAGTTAATAAAAGGCTCGTAGCCTAGCGTAACTTCCCCCCCCTTCTCCCCCCCCCACCGGATAGGGTGCTCTTGACCAGAACATGCATGGCCCCAAGCAGAGCCACTTCTCCAGAAACATCCACTAAAATTCCTCTGCAGTGGCATTGCTCTGAATCCAGAGCCAGGTCAGCCGCTCCCTTTGGCTGGGCCCAGCGTCAGCCTCCTTCCAAACACCACACTTAAGAGAGGCAGAGAGGTGGGTACCTCCTGCATATGGAGGCTCCTCTTATTTCTTGCTGGTGGGGGAGAAGGTTGGATCTTTCAGCATCCCTCAGAGATGAGCCAAGGACCTGACCTCTCCACCACCACCACCACCCCGCCCCCAGAGCTGGCATCTCGAGGAGGAGTAGATCCTGTCCAGCCCAGTCCCAACTGTGCCAGATCAGGAGGAAGAGGAGGCCCTGGTTGATGGTGCAGCAGGTGGACCCTGAGAGGGACTGCCATCTTGGCTCCCTTTCCCACCCCCTTGGTTGTCCGTGCCCTTCCTCCCAATGGTGGCCCTTCTTGATTCGTCCTCCCCCCAAACTCTGACTTCCCAGGACACCATGGAGTACAAGAAGAAACAGCGGCCTCTGAAGATCCGCATGTTGGATGGGACGGTCAAGACGGTCATGGTGGATGACTCCAAGACAGTCACTGACATACTCATGACCATATGTGCCCGGATCGGTGAGCAGCCTGGAGGCAGTTGGGCTAGAGGAGGGGAGGTGGAAGAGTGAGGAGACCGTCTCTGTTCTGTGGGTCCTTCCTTCCCCCCCTCCCCTCCCAGGGCCAGGAGGGACAACTGTGTTAGCAAAGCTGAGGTGCCTGTGGCCGTGGGGAGGGCGACTTTTGTCCACCAGCAAGGCTGCTTTGTGCCCCCAGGCATCACCAATTATGATGAGTACTCTCTGGTGCGAGAGATCCTGGAGGAGAAGAAGGAGGAGCAGACAGGCACACTCCGAAAGGACAAGACCCTCCTGCGCGATGAGAAGAAGATGGAGAGGCTGAAGCAGAAGCTCCACACAGATGACGAGCGTACGTGAGCCGGGCTGGGCTGAGCGCTCGGGGGAGACGCGGGTGGAGGGGACCTCGGTGGCTCTCATCCTGCCCTGCCTCCTCGTGCAGTGAACTGGCTGGATCACGGACGGACTTTGCGCGAACAGGGCATCGATGACAACGAGACGCTGCTCCTCCGGCGGAAGTTCTTCTACTCTGACCAGAACGTGGATTCCCGCGACCCGGTGCAGCTCAACCTCCTCTACGTCCAGGTGCCTCCTGGGGCATTTCCCCTCCACTTTCTGGGCTGGCGTGGGACGGTTTTGGCTCGTCTGGGTAGGAAGGAGGAGGCTGCTTAGGGAGTCCCGGCATTTCCAGGGAGGAACGGCGAGGAGGCTCCCCGAGGGGCCCTGCTGATCTTGCTCATCTGCTTCCAGGCCCGAGACGACATCCTGAACGGCTCCCACCCCGTCTCCTTCGACAAGGCCTGCGAGTTTGCCGGGTATCAGTGTCAGATCCAGTTTGGTCCTCACAATGAGCAAAAGCACAAGGCTGGATTTCTGGAGTGAGTCTGCCTGCCTATACCTGGGGCCAGGTACCGGTGGGTTCTTTGCCCCCGCAGTTCCCTAGGCTCGAGGGCTGAACAGGACGGGGAAGTCAGGCCTCGGAAGGCTCTTCTCTGAGGGAGACTCTCTTTCCCCTTGTGCAGCTTGAAGGATTTTCTGCCAAAGGAGTACATCAAGCAGAAGGGGGAGCGGAAGATTTTCCTGGTGAGCGGGAGGGGCTCTTGAAACTGGAGGTTGTGGGCCACTGTCCTTCTGCCGCGCACCCTCTACTTCCCAAGGGCCTTGGAGGTCTGGCAAGGCCTATGGGGAGGGGGTGCGTGTGTGAGGGAATCTGCAGAAGGATGATGGTGCCGAAGGGCTGGGGAAGCGACGGGGCAGGGAGGGGGTGGGTGGGTCATTTTGGGAGCAAGGGGATGCAGCCCTCTATCCTCTTCCCCCTCCTCCCAGGCCCACAAGAACTGTGGCAACATGAGTGAGATCGAGGCCAAGGTGCGCTATGTGAAACTCGCCCGCTCGCTGAAGACATACGGCGTCTCCTTCTTCTTGGTCAAAGTAAGCTATGCTGCCTCGGGTCCCCTTTTGCCCCTGCCCGAGGGGGCTCCTAGGAGAGCCTGCTCAAAGGCTCTGGGACGGGGGAGGGAGGTGTCTTGTCTCTGTGGAAGGGGCACTCCTGCTCCAAGCTGGAGGGTGTGTGTGCGTGTGTGTGTGCATGCACCCTATGGCAAGGATCCCTGCCTTGCAGGAGAAGATGAAGGGGAAGAACAAGCTGGTCCCCCGTCTCCTGGGCATCACCAAGGAGTGCGTGATGCGTGTGGACGAGAAGACCAAGGAGGTCATCCAGGAGTGGAATCTGACCAACATCAAGCGCTGGGCAGCCTCTCCCAAGAGCTTCACCCTGGTAAGAGCTCCCCCTCCAGCCCCAAGCATTAAGGACTGACTGGGGTAGCAAAGTCCCTCCCTCCTGCCGCCCCCCCCCCCAAAGTCTGCAGGCAAAAGAGGAGGGGCCACTTTGGGCACCCCAGACGCTCCTGGGAGGCCCCTGCCTTCCTGGAGCAGGCAGAATCTCCCTGGGTCCCCAACCACTTGGGGCTGTGTAGGCTACTTCCCAGTGAAGTACCCTCCGAAACAGCTGTGCCCAGTGTAGCTGTGGCATTCTACGGGCTGCTGCCCTCGCCTAGCAGACGGGGAGAGCCGTTCTAGGACAAGCAAAATAAGCAGCCGCCGCATCTTGGGGAGCGGGGGGGGGCAGACCACCCAGAAGCTCCCCCTTCAGTGACTTCCTGGGCTTTGGGGTTACAGGACTTCGGGGACTACCAGGACGGTTATTACTCTGTGCAGACCACTGAAGGGGAGCAGATTGCCCAGCTCATTGCTGGCTACATTGACATCATCTTGAAGAAGGTGGGTCTTGGATGGGTGAGGGGTGGGTGGGTCCAGGGTGAATGAAGGAATGCCTTGAGCTATAGCCCCCCCCCCCATGTGTGTGTGTGTGTGTGTGTGTGTGTGTGTGTGTCTCCTGACTCGGCCTGTGTGCCTTCAGCGCTGTTGAGGCAGGGGCCAGTTTTTCTGGGCCTGGCTTGGGACAACGGGGGATAACCGCTGTTTCATCCCTTGTAGAAAAAGAGCAAAGACCACTTTGGCTTGGAGGGAGACGAGGAATCCACCATGCTGGAGGACTCTGTGTCCCCTAAGAAGTAAGATCGGCTTTGCCAGAGTGGGGTTGGGAGTCCGTCGGGGAGGAGGCAATGGGGGGGCATGCCTCACCCCCTGCTCCCCTTGTAGGTCAACCCTTCTGCAGCAGCAGTTCAACCAGCTGAACAGAGCCGAGCACAGCTCCGTGGCCCTCCCGGTTATCATACGGCCGGGTGCCAGTGGGCCGGAGAACTTCCAGATGGGCACCATGCCCCAGGCCCAGCAGCAGGTCACCAGTGGCCAGATGCATCGGGGGCACATGCCCCCTCTGGTAAGGGTCCCGGGCTTTAGGGGACGCCACCCACTGCCTCCCCCAGGTCTCCTGCTGCTCCAGCACAGGACTTGGGGCTTCCACTGCCCTTTGAGGCTTGGTTCCCCTTCCTGAAGTCACCTCTGATTCTTGGGAGAGGAAGGCAGCCCCACATTCTTCTCCCTTGCCCAGCCCTGCTGTTGCTGGGAGAGATGCATTGGCTCACCTGTCTTTTTTCCACTCTGCCCTGCAGACGTCAGCTCAGCAGGCCCTGACGGGCACCCTCAACTCCAGCATGCAGGCTGTGAAAGCTGCCCAGTCCAGCCTGGACGACTTCGAGACCCTCCCGCCCCTGGGCCAAGATGCGGTGAGAGTACCAGGAAGGAGGGTGGCTGGGTGTCCCCCTGGAGAAGCCCTTCCTGGGCTGGACACCTGGGATAACCCCTGCTTCTCTCTCCATAGGCCTCCAAGGCCTGGCGAAAGAACAAGATGGACGAGTCGAAGCACGAAATCCACTCCCAAGTCGATGCCATCACTGCGGGCACAGCTTCGGTGGTCAACTTGACCGCCGGTGACCCGGCAGAAACAGACTACACAGCCGTGGGCTGCGCCGTCACCACCATCTCCTCCAACCTGACCGAGATGTCCAAGGGAGTGAAACTGCTGGCCGCACTAATGGAGGACGAGGGCGGCAATGGGCGGCAGCTCCTGCAGGCTGCTAAAAATCTGGCTGGGGCTGTCTCAGAACTGTTGAAGACAGCCCAGCCATCCAGCGCCGAGGTCAGTGGCGAAGGGAGTGAACTGGAAGATGCTGCAAAGGAGGGAGAGCTGGCTCGGGACGCTGGATTGAGGAAAGCCGTGGGGTGGGGGGTGTAGAAACCAGAGGGGGGGGATGCAGGCTACCATCTCCCTTGGCAGTGGAATCTTATCTGGGGCTGTTTGGACTGATCCCTCCTTTGCACCCCAACCTATCTCACAGTGTTGTTCAGTAAACGGGGGATAGGGTGGGAACACTGTGTCCACTGCTTTGAGCTCCTATGCAAAAGGAAATTGAGCAGAAAAGAAGCAAGTGACCGTGGGCCCCTGGGGTTGGGGGCGTTGCACATCTTGAGATCCGGACTTAGCTTCCTGACAGCAGCGCTGGCCAAGGGCTCCTGGGCTGCTCTCGGAGGCTTTCATCTCACGGGGCCCTGACTCCTGTTGTAGCTGCTTTCCTAATCCTTCGGAATTGCTCTCGGGGCGGGGGGGGGGAGAGGGTGACTGTTACCATCGAAGTACGGAGGGCGCACAGTGGCAGACTGCCTTTCTTGGCGCATATAACCAGACCGAAGACCAGGAGTTGACGTGTGCCCCTCTTTCTCACTTCCAGCCGCGGCAGAATCTGTTGCAGGCAGCTGGCGTGGTGGGACAGACCAGCGGGGAATTGCTGCAGGAGATTGGGGAAAGTGACACGGATCCCCATTTCCAGGTGAGGGATCTGCCAAGAGCCGACTGGTCCCATTCTGCTATCCCAAATAGATTGGACTGGCTCAGGAGCGGCTGAGAGATGTCCAGGGGACTGGGGCGAAGTCTCTAGGAGGAGAGACTGGGAGAAAAGTCAGTGGGGCTGAGGGGTGACAGAGGGCCCTTCCGATCTCCGAAGGAGTGCCCGCAAAGAAGGCCAAGATTACCAGGGTCCCAGGATGTGAGGCTAAGAGTTTGCTACGCGATTCCTTGTCCACCCCAGCAAGGATTCCCTAAGAGTCGGCAGTTCGCCGTGGAGAGCCAGAACGAGAGCCAGCTTGCCTTGCCGGGAGGACTCTGAGCACCTGCTGGGAGGGTCTGAAACTGAAGTTCCTACCCGGAGTGGGCAGGGGAGGGGGTGGTTCAGTGAGGCCTAATAGCCTGGAAGCCGACTCCACAACGGGTAGCTGAGGTTTGTGGGCTTGGCCCATAATCTCTCACATTGTGGATGTTCACGTACAGATTGTGGAGAGCCGGCGCCTCCGGATCCTGTCTACCCCTGATGCCAAGATGGTAAAAGGGCCCGAGATGGTCCATGGCTGTGCTCCTTGCAGAGCCCCTCTGCATTTGCCACCCTGTCCTCAATCGGTGTGCTTGCCCAAGGGGTTCCTGCGTAGCTTTCTCTCGCCGGGTTCTTCAAAGCCGCTCTCGGGCTAGGCTCTGTCTGGTGCCAATCCCCACTGTATAATTTTAAAAGCCCCTTGGAAAGCGATCACAGGTCTGGGATCGGGTGATGCGGGTCCACCACTGCTTTCAGCACTGATCTATCCTGCTTCCTCAGGGGTGACCTGGCAGGGATAGGATCCAGCCTTGATTGGGGGTGGGTTGGTTTCGGCTGGGCCAGAAAAGGAAAGGTGGGTGGGTGGGGGAAAATTTTACAACTGGCACAAGGGGGTGCTTGGCCCTGGCAGCACCTTCTGCTCTCCCAGCCCCCAAGCTGCGACTGCTTGGGCTTGGTGATGGGCTTGGTGTGCGGCACTCTGCGCCTGAGATTGAGTTGCTGGTGGTGAAGGCTGTTCCTGGTTGGGTGGGCTGGCAGGCGGCAACATGGCCACCTCCAGGCACGGGTGCCTGGGGGAAGGGGGCGGAGACCCTCTGCTGGATGGTGTTTTGCGCGCTTCCTGGCTGTGGCCTGATGGCCCTTTCTCCTCCAGGACGTGTTGATGCAGCTTGCCAAAGCAGTGGCCAGCGCGGCTGCCGCTTTGGTTCTGAAGGCCAAGAACGTGGCCCAGAAGACCGAGGATTCAGTGCTGCAGACCCAGGTGATCGCAGCTGCCACACAGTGTGCCCTCTCCACGTCCCAGCTGGTGGCCTGCACCAAGGTGGGTCCTTCTTGTCTGGGATTTGGGTGGTCAGCAGCGCAGCCTCTGTTGGGTCAGCTGCGAGGGGGGGGCTCTCCCGTCTTGCCTGGGTCCGTAGACCCTCTTCCTTCTAAGGGAGGCTGGTCCAGTTGCTCCTGTGTGCAATTCAACTTGGGTGGGCCAGGTTTGCTTTCTCCGCTGGACGGTGGCCAGAGAGCCTGCTCCCGACCGGTGCGCCTTGCTTTTTCCTCGACAGGTGGTCGCTCCCACCATCAGCTCCCCTGTCTGCCAGGAGCAGCTGATCGAGGCTGGGAAATTGGTGGCCAAATCAGTGGAAGGCTGTGTGGACGCCTCCCAGGCTGCCACCTCTGACGAGCAGCTCCTGAAACAGGTGGGGGTGGCCGCCACCGCGGTGACCCAGGCGCTCAATGACCTGCTGGAGCACATCAAGCAGCATGCCACGGGTGGGCAACCAGTTGGGCGCTACGACCAGGCTACCGACACCATCCTCAACGTCACCGAGAATATCTTCAGCTCCATGGGTGATGCTGGTGAGAAGCGCCGCCGGGGAAGGCTGCCCCATCTGCAAAGCCCCAGAATTGCAGGGCAATGTTAGCTGTCGGGTGCTGGACAACCAGGAGCCTCGTGCCCCACCAGCCCCCTCATGGCCTCTCTGTGCTCTTTGATCCCCCAGGTGAAATGGTTCGTCAGGCTCGCATCCTGGCCCAGGCTACCTCTGACCTGGTGAACGCCATCAAGGCTGATGCAGAGGGGGAGACCGACCTGGAAAACTCACGGAAATTGCTGAGTGCCGCTAAGATCCTGGCCGATGCTACAGCCAAGATGGTGGAAGCAGCAAAGGTCTGGCCCTTTGGTGGATGGAGCTGGGCATTGGGATGTTTAGGCTGGTGGTGCCCATTTGGCTCTAAGTGCGCAGCTGGACAAAGCAGAAAATGCCCCCCTCTCCTTGGCGAGCAGGAGTGGGCAGAGGCGCCCTCTGCCCGCTTGCGGGCAGCTTGCAGCCGTGCGGGCAATGGGCCCTGCCAGAGCCCATCCTTGGGGGTGACTATTAGAGCCACCCCTTCCAAACGGAACAGAGGAATTTGGGGGTGAGCATGTTCCTGACAGGCCTCCGTTTTTCCTGCCAGGGGGCTGCAGCCCATCCGGACAGTGAGGA
Organism: Daboia siamensis; assembly: GCA_024449315.1. Classification (NCBI taxonomy): domain Eukaryota; kingdom Metazoa; phylum Chordata; class Lepidosauria; order Squamata; family Viperidae; genus Daboia; species Daboia siamensis. Next base: position 15,875 of record JAKJMR010035163.1, read on the forward strand.
GCAGCAGCAGCGGCTGCGGGAGGCGGCCGAGGGGCTCCGCATGGCTACCAATGCAGCAGCCCAAAATGCCATCAAGAAGAAGCTGGTGCATCGGCTGGAGGTCGGTTTTGGGAAGGGGCAAGACTCCCCCCCCTTTTGCACTTTCTGGCCAGCCTGGTCTGACTTGGGAAGTGAGGGCCTCACCCTGATCTTTCTGTCTAGCATGCAGCCAAACAAGCCGCTGCAGCTGCCACGCAGATGATTGCGGCTGCCCAGCACAGTGCTGGGGGGAGCAAGAACCCGTCCGCCCAGCAGCAGCTCGTGCAGAGCTGCAAGGTAAGATAGAAGGGGGGGCAGGACCCTGACCTTGAAGCCCCCTCTGATTCCTTGGCCCCTACACGGGCGATATGGGGCTGTCTTAACCGTCCTTGCCTGGTAGGAAAGTGAAGGCTCAGCAGGCAGGTGGGAATTGAGCTCCAGCTTCCCTCTTGCTCTCCCGGACACAGCCAGAGTGGCAGGGAAGCCCAGCTCTTCCAGAGGCAGACGACTTGGTGCGCAGCAGCTTCTCAATCTGGGTGGTAGAGTGGCATGGGCAACAGGGACCTCTGAAGCTGCTGTCCAGCTGCTCAGCCTGTCCGCTGCCTTTTTGCCTGACCTGTCCGAGGAGGAAGAGCTGATCTAGCTGAAACATCCTGGCAGGGGCCGAGATGAAAGGAGGGCAGGGGAGGACTGAAACAAAAAGGGCCATCGGCTGCAGGAGCCCCGGGGCCCCCTATCCCTGAAGCAGGGGAGCAGGGAAAGGCTTCCCCTCCAGGGCTACCCCAGGGTGGACCTGCAGCCGAGACCTCCTCCTTTCTTCATTCCTGGCAGGTGGTGGCCGATCAGATTCCGATGCTGGTGCAGGGAGTTCGTGGCAGCCAGTCCCAGCCGGACAGCCCCAGTGCCCAGCTGGGCCTCATTGCCGCCAGCCAGAACTTCCTGCAGGTGAGCAGAGACTCTCTGGCCTTGTCGGGTTTGGCAGAGGGTTTACGGCACATGCCAGGCGAGCACGGCCACTCCATGTGACACCTACCCATTTTTCCATTGTAGCCCGGTGGAAAGATGGTGGCTGCCGCCAAGGCTACGGTACCCACCGTCTCGGACCAGGCCTGTGCCATGCAGCTCAGCCAATGCGCTAAAAATCTGGCAGCAGCCCTTGCCGAGCTCCGCACGGCAACACAGAAGGTCAGCAACTTTGCTTGCAGGGTTCTGGGTATCATCCCCACTGGGGATGGTGGGTGGTGGGTGGGCAAGAGCACCGGAGAGACGCATCGCTCTGTCTGGGAGGCTGGCCTCTTTCCCAGGGTGGGAACTCTTGGCCTTGGCAGGAAGTCCCAAGGGTGTGTGTGTGTGTGTGTGTGTGTGTGTGTGTGTGTGTGCTGGCGATCAAGACGGGTTCTCCTGTTCTCCCAGGCGCAAGAGGCCTGCGGGCCACTGGAGATCGACTCGGCCCTCAGTTTGGTGCAGAGCCTGGAGAGAGACTTGCAAGAGGCCAAGGCAGCTGCAAGGGACGGCAAGCTGAAGCCCCTTCCAGGGGAGACGGTGTGTGGGGGGAGAGGGAATTCAGTGGAGCTGTGGGAGCGGGGGCGGGAAGGTGGTCTCTGGGGGGTTCCGGGCCCTTCCTGACAGCCTGTCTGTGCTGCAGATGGAGAAGTGTGCTCAGGACCTGGGGAATAGCACCAAGGCGGTCAGCTCTGCCATTGCCCAGCTGCTGGGGGAAGTTGCCCAGGGCAACGAGAACTACACAGGTACCTGGTTCTGCAGGGTTTGTGGCACTTGTAGCTACAACTATGGCTCTGCATGTTTGTGGGTGGCCTGTCCTCTCCTGTGACCAGGACGCTTTCCTCGCCCTGCCTGGCCTGAGAGGTCGGGGACTCATTTTGCCCTGCAACTCCCCCCACCTGCCCTTGCCCCCCTGCCCTTACCCAGCCAGATTTGCCTTTCTTGGGATGGGGCCAGTCCCTTGTTCCAGGCTCTGGAGCCAGGAAGACAGCTGGATAAGGAAGGTACTCCTGGGCTCCCGTCCGCGAGGAGTCCCTTGCCCCTCTCCTCTCCCCGCAGGAATTGCAGCCCGGGATGTGGCGCAGGCGCTGCGCTCACTCAGCCAGGCTGCACGGGGCGTGGCTGCCGGCACAGAGGACCCTCAGGCCCAGGCGGCCACGCTGGACTGCGCAGGAGACGTCATGGATAAAGCCAGCAGCCTCATCCGGGAGGCCCGCAAGGCGGTGGCCAAGCCAGGGGATGCCGAGAGCCAGCAGCGCCTGGCCCAGGTGAGTCCGGAAGCCCGGCCTTGCTAGGGGTAGCAGCTGCTTGGGGAGGAAGGCAGTTGCCTGGGAGGGCAGGTCAAACTCTCCGTCTCCTCTCTGCAGGTGGCCAAGGCCGTGTCCCAAGCCCTGAACCGTTGTGTGAACTGCCTGCCTGGTCAGCGGGACGTCGACGCCGCCATCCGCACCGTTGGCGAGGCTAGCAAGAGGCTGTTGGCCAATTCTGTGAGTGGGGAGGCTGCTTTTGGCCCGGAGGGTGGGTGGCCTTGGGCGGCAGTGGCAGAGCACAGGCCGGCCCCATGTGGGCAGGCCACCTCCATTTTGTATGCAGAGAGCCGCCCCCACTACCCTGCCGAAGCTGATCCCCGGTATGCCTTTGGCAGACCCACATTGAAAACGCCACCTCCACACGCACACCCCACCCCCACAGTGCTCGGTCGTGACTCGGTCTTTGACATCACAGAGTGGCTGCTGGATGTTTGGAGTCAAAGGCTGTGGGGACTCTCATGGTGGGAGATTGGCAGAGCCCTCCTCTCAGACGTGGGGAGATTAACCACCAGCCCCCAGGCTGTAGTTTGGGGAGCTGGGCTTTGGGCTGCCCTGCTCTGGACAGCGGAAGGGGCTGCCTTGCCAGTGGCCAACAAAGGGATGGGCTGGAAGTGTCTGGGAGGAGGAGAACCGCATCTTGCGACCTAGTCCTTAAGCAGAAATCGTCTGGGCTGCGTTAGGAGGTCAAGAAGGGTGCTGGGACCCCCAGGCTGACCCCCCGTTTCTGCTCCCAGTTTCCTCCCAGCACCAAGAACTTTCAGGAGGCCCAGAGCCAGCTGAACCAGGCTGCGGCTGGCTTGAACCAGTCGGCCAATGAGCTGGTGCAGGCGTCACGCGGAACCCCCCAAGACCTGGCCAAGGCCTCTGGCAAGTTTGGCCAAGACTTCAATGAGTTCCTGCAGGCTGGGGTGGAGATGGCTGGACAGTCCCAGGTAAGAGCTGCCTGGCTGGGCGGGGAAGGTCTCCAGTGCATGTGCAGAAGGAGCGCCTCATCCTAAGGCGTGTGGGCCTGTGCGTGCAGCCTCGTGTGTGGTGGGAGGTGCCAGCAGGACATTGGCAGGGCAGAGCAGAAAGGATGAGCTCTTCCAGAGGCTGCTCTGGAGAGTGTCCAGGGCAGGTTCCCAGTGGGCTGCCAGGCAGATGCCACAGTGCCACTGACCAAGAGAGCTGGGTGTGCGGCATCAGAGCCTGTGACTGGCAGGCTGGGTGAGTCTTCGGGTGTTTCGGAGCAGAGAAAGCCAGGCTCGCTCTCCTGCAGGGCAGTTCCAATGCTGAGGGGGGAGAGGGGAAATCCAAGACCCTCTCCCTGGAGTGAGGGGAGGCTGCTTGGGGGAGGTTGAAGGTCCAGTACAGCCCCAGGGGGGCTGAGCAGGCCAGGCCCGAAATTGATTGGCGGAGGGCTTGGGGTGGGATGCCACAGGGCCAGCCGGATCCTGGCATCCTGTGGAGGGACAGAGGCACTGCCGGAGGGGAGGCTGGGTCAAGGCACCTGCCCTTGAGGTCTGGGGACTAAGAGCTCAGGCTGCCGAGAAACCTTGTGCTTGGCACAGTCATAATTCCAGAAGGGCTGTGAAGTCCCCAGAGGAAAAAGGGCAGGGGGGTCAGGTGGGTTTGGCTGCTTGGCCTGGGAGCTGCCCCCATTTGTAGCAAGCTGAGCAGGGAGAGAATTTAGGCAGGGGGAGTGGGCCAGGCAGTGCCAGGGGGCTGCCCATCACGGAACGCCGATTGCAGCGAGGGGCTGGCCAGGTGTGGTTCGAGGGTCCGATGACTCCCTCCGTCTCTCTCCCCTGCAGTCCAAGGAGGCCCAGGGCCAACTGGTGTCCAACCTGAAGGGCATCTCCCTCTCCTCCAGCAAGTTGCTTCTGGCGGCCAAAGCACTCTCCGCAGACCCCACAGCACCCAATCTCAAGAATCAGCTGGCAGCTGCTGCCCGGTACGCAGCCCTCTTGCAGTGGTAGCAGGAAGTGGGGCCTACACCCCCCCCCCCCCCAAGTTCCCTGAGAACTGCCGGGTTGCCTGGAGAGGGCCACTTTTGGGCAAGGGGGAGGGGTTAGGACAGCTGTGCGGCACCTGGATGTCCGGGGATGGGGGCAGGGCGGGCTTAATGGCAGCGTCTCTCTTTCCTCCCCCCACCCACCCTGGCAGGGCTGTGACGGATAGCATCAACCAGCTGATCACCATGTGCACCCAGCAGGCACCGGGCCAGAAGGAGTGTGACAACGCTCTGCGGGAGCTGGAGGTGAGCCGGGTGGGAAGAGAGGCAGGTGCCGTGGGGCTGGTTGAGGGGGCAGGCAGGGCGGCCTTCCTGAGCCTCAGCTGACTTCTCTTCTCTAGACGGTGCGAGAACTTCTGGAAAACCCCACCCAGGCTGTCAGTGACATGTCCTACTTCAACTGCCTGGACAGCGTCATGGAGAACTCCAAGGTGAGGGGGGGAGGGGTTGAGCCAGGCGCTTAGGGTCTCTTGAGGTCTTCAAGTCCCCCAAAGCTCAGGCTAGATGTCCAGACAGAGGGAAGTCCAGCTTTTGCTCCAAGAGGGTTTGGTGCCGTGTGTGTGTGTGTGTGTGTGTTTCCATTTCCTTTCTGGGTTATCTTGGGAAGTTTTGCAGACCTCTCCCCTCTTTAAAACCTGCATTCTCTGAACGGCATAGGAAGCTGGGGGTTTTTTTGCTGTTCCAGTGCAAGAAGCCCTCAGGATCCATAGTTCTGTGCATGCACACACCTACACCCATGCACGTGCTTCCCTGCTTTCTGTCTCCTGCAGGTGCTGGGCGAGGCCATGGCTGGCATCTCGCAGAATGCCAAGAACAGCAAGCTGCCAGAGTTTGGCGAGTCCGTCAGAACAGCCTCCAAGGCCCTCTGTGGTTTCACGGAAGCGGCTGCCCAGGTGGGAGGCAGAGGCCCCCTCGTGAGGCTGCTTGGGGGGGGGGGGCGGCAACGCTCCCGACTGTGGAGCAGAGAGGTTGCAGGGGAGGAGAGGCTGTCTTCCCTGTTCTCAGGACTCTCCCCCCCCCCGGTCCGTGCTCTTTTGCAGGCGGCCTACTTGGTCGGCGTTTCTGACCCCAACAGCCAGGCCGGTCAGCAAGGTCTGGTGGACCCCACCCAGTTTGCCAGAGCCAACCAAGCCATCCAGATGGCCTGCCAGAACCTGATCGACCCAGCCTGCACGCAATCCCAGGTAGCGGCCCCCTTTGGCCGGGAGGGAAGACGGGCGTTTCTAAGGAGAAATATCCTGGCAGTAGAACAATCCATCAGTGAGATGGAAGTTGGGTGCTCCAATGCTGGAGGTTTTCAGGAAGAAATTGGGACAGGCAATTGTCCAGGATGATATAGGGTCTCCTGCCTTACCAGGGGGTTGGACTAGAAGACCTCCAAGGTCCCTTCCAACTCTGTTATTCTGTTGACGTGTTGGAGGAGGGGGCTTGAACCAGGCAGTTGTTTGTGAATACAGTCCGACAGCCAGTGGCACTCCTCACGTGGAGGCAGGAGGGTGGGCTTCATTACCTTCGGGGATGATTCCTTGAGCCTCCTTGTGGGGCCTCCTTGCCTTCCTCAGGTCTTGTCGGCCGCCACCATCGTGGCCAAGCACACCTCCGCCCTTTGCAATACCTGCCGACTGGCCTCCTCCCGCACCGCCAACCCGGTGGCCAAGCGCCAGTTTGTCCAGTCTGCCAAGGAGGTAGCCAACAGCACAGCCAACCTCGTCAAGACCATCAAGGTACCCCCAGATTCCCAGCTGGGATGGGGATGTTCGGCAGAGACAAATGAGAACCCTGCGCTTGGGGGCCGTGGAACGCAAAGCCTCCCCCGGGGGGGGAGGGATATGGCTCAGGATCGGGGGGAGGCCCGGGACTGGCTGGGTCGCAAACTGAACAGCTATGTTGCAATGCTGAGCACATTCTCTGGGTCTGACGACAGAGATTGACCCAAAGAGCAGATTTCAGGTACTTTGCGAAATCATCCTGCAAAGGATAGGGGAAAGTTTCTCCCCGGGGGAGGGTGGCTGTGAGGTTGAAGGCTGCAGGCTGGCCCCTCCTTCAGCTTGGCTACGTGGCTGCCACTCGGCTTTCTGTGGGCCGGGAGTCTCTGTGGGAGCGAGAAGTGGCTGGTCCTGGGCTCCGGGAGCTTTGCCATCACACCATGATGGAAAGTAAAGGCCCAACATGAGTCTCCCCACAGGCCTTGGATGGCGCTTTCACTCCAGACAACCGTGAGTGCTGCCGTGAAGCCACAGCCCCACTGATCGAAGCGGTGGAGAACCTGACCGCCTTCGCCTCTAATCCCGAGTTTGCCACCATCCCTGCCCAGATCAGCCCAGAGGTAGGCAGAGTTGCCGGGGGCTGGGTCGGAGGAAGGGTCCTCTCTGGGCAGCCCTTGGTCTGTTGCCCTAGGGCAGGGGTAAGAAACCTTGGCTCTTTTATGACTCGTGGACTTCAATTCCCAGAATTTGTCAGCCAGCATGGCTCAGCTTGGAAACCTCTCCTTTTTCCCTCAGTGTGGCTGGCTCAGGAATTCTGGGAGTTGAAGTCCACGAGTCATAAAAGAGCCAAGGTTCCCTACCCCCAGTCCTAGAGTGACTCTCTACTGATTCCCTTTAGGGGCGCAGGGCCATGGAGCCCATCCTGTCCTCTGCCAAGACCATGTTGGAAAGCTCTGCTGGCCTCATCCAGACGGCTCGCTCGCTGGCTGTCAATCCCAAGGACCCTCCCAAGTGGTCTGTGCTGGCGGGCCATTCGCGCACTGTCTCTGATTCGATCAAGAAGCTTATCACCAACATGAGGTGGGTGCCCGCTGTTTGCTCTCCCCCTGCAGCCCGGCTCCCCCCGTGGAGCTTAGGTTGGGGACCTCAGTCTGAGGCAGGCACAGGAGGAGAAGGCATATAGTCCTCAGAGGCAGGGGGCAAGCAGATCTCCCTGGCGTAGGCAACTGCTGACGATTCTGACCCAATCTGGCCAAGGTTCCAAATCCAGATGTGCAGCTGCATCGGCCTGAGTGGGTCTGAGAGTTGGGGGGCCCTGCCTCAGTGTTCTCATTGGGACAATTCAAGAAGGCTAGTTCAGGTATTCCTTTTTAGCAATTGCCTCATTAGTAACCATTCACGGTTGTGATGTGGTCAGTTGTTGCATTTATGACTTTTGCAGGTCTGTAAAACGAAATCTGAAATAAGGTCTCAAGCACAGTCACGGTTTTACTTAGTGTCCGTTTTGCTTCATGACCGAGTTGCCAGTCCCAGTTATGGTCACTAAACAAAGATTATCTGCACAAGGATGAAAAGGGGGCAACCATGACTGGACTAGTGTAATGCGCTCTACATGAGGCTGTCCTCGAAGAGTGTTCGGAAGCTACAGCTGGTCCAAAGTAGTTTGGGGGCTCCAAGAATGGGCCTTGTCGCCCCACTGCTCTGCGAACTGCATTGGTTGCCAGTCTGCTTCTGGGTGCAATTCAAAGTGTTGGGAACCATCTTTAAAGTCCTTCATGGCTTGGGTCCAGATTACTTGAGGGACCTCTTCACCCCACTGGGGTTGGCCCATCTCACCCATGCCGGCAGAGGAGGCACACTATGGGTCCCCTCTGCCCTATTAGTCTGGCTAGTTGGGGATCCAAGAAGAGAAGGGCCTTCTCTGCTGTGGCTCCTGCCCTCTGGAACATCTCACCCTCCCCCCTTCCCCTCAATGTGAGGTTGGCCCCAACCCTCCTATCTTTTCATAAGGGCCTAAAGACGTGATTGTGCCAGTCGGCCTGGGGCCCCAGTGGGGGAAGAGTTATGGAGTGGGTTGATCAAGTAATGACAGATCTCACCACCTCCTCCTCCGCCCCCGTCCTCCCCGTGGGTCCTTAGGTTTGAATGTCTGTTTTTCACTTTTTATGTTTTTAGCTTAGATGTAACTGTAACCTGCCCAGAGTTACCTTAGGGCAGGGGTAGGCAACCCTGGCTCTTTTATGACTCATGGACTTCATCTCCCAGAATTCCTGAGCCAGCATGGCTCAGCTGGGAAACCTCTCCCTTTCCCCTCAGCATGGTTGGCTCAGGAATTCTGGGAGTTGAAGTCCACCAGTCATAAAAGAGCCAAGGTTGCCTACCCCTGCTCTAGGGTAAGATGGGAGACCAATGAATTTTATAAACCAATAAAACCGAAAGCGAGGGAGGGGCTGGAGCAGTTCCTCAGCAAGAAATGGCTGCTTCCCCTGCGGTTTTCAGGCCCGCGGCAAAAGTGGGTCAGGAATTATCGTAGTTCCTTCACAATACAAGAAATGGTGGCAGAGGTAAATTTCTGCCCCTTGCTGGCCATGAAGGGTCCCCTCCCCTTACTTAACCCTCACTTCGTCCTTGCTATTTCGGGCCCACTCACACAATTGAGGAGATTCCCTAAAGATTCAGAACTTGCCATCTTTCTTTAGTTTCTCACCAGATGTCTGGAAAACCGACTCCTTCTGCGTTCCGAATCGGTAGCATGCTGGCATCTCTGTGGCTAGCAGAACCGGGAGGGACAAACAGATGAGGCAGCCATGGTGGGGGGGGAGGAAACTAGGGAGGTGACCAGCGTGCACATCTGGTTGCCATTGCTGTCTGCAGGGACAAGGCTCCTGGCCAGCGGGAGTGCGACGAGGCCATCGAAGCGCTGAATAAATGCGTCCGAGACGTGGACCAGGCCTCCTTGGCAGCCATCAGCCAGCAGTTGGCCCCTCGCGAAGGCATCTCCCAGGAGGTGGGGAGGTGTTTGGTTCAGCTCATGCTGGGGCAGCAGCCAGGCAGTGGGCTTCTGGGGAAAGGCTGACCGCTAGTCCTCCAGGTTGGAGGGCCTGTGGACGCCAGAAGGGCTGTCCCATCTCCAGCAGTGTAGAAAAGGAAGGAGGCCGGCTGGGTGGCCCCTTCTGACCAGCAGCGGGACAGAATTGGATCCTGCTTCAGCTTCTGGGGAAGGGGGGGAAAATGTCTTCCCCCTGCCCCAGATTGGTGCTCAGGCCTTGTCTCCTTCCCCAGGCCCTGCACAACCAGATGCTTACAGCTGTACAGGAGATCAACAACCTCATTGAACCCGTGGCGGGTGCAGCTCGTGCTGAGGCCTCCCAGCTGGGCCATAAGGTGAGGCAGCCGGTGGCTGCAGCAGCAGGAGAGCTCCACAGCCAGTGTCCGGCTGGAAGGCTGGCGAGACCACGCAGCCAACTGGGGCCTGATACTGAAGAGCCAGTCAGGCCATCCTGTGGGGTGGGGAGGGAGAAAACAGGTCTGAGAAGGCAGGCTTGGCTTCAGGCCTGCAACTGGCTTCCCTGGGCTCTCCGTGGCTTGGTGTCTTTCGGGCTGTGCCCAGGCATCTTCACGATGCAGTGGGGGGTGTACGTGGCTTCAGTCAGTCTGCAGCCTACCTCCCCCCAGTCCGCCTGCCTGCCTGCTCTGTGGGGGCGTGAGGTCTTTCCTTTGCTCTGCCCTGGAAAAGGGAAGGGGAAGGGGCCTGGAGAAGATGGGGGACACTCAGTGTGAGGTGGGCAATGCTGGGCTCAAAGGACCCTTTGGCCCTCGTCCTCTGGACTGGCCCCTCATTTGGCTTGGAGAGCAGCGTCTTGATTGTCCAACCCCTTACACCAGGAGTGTCAAACTCAATTTCATTGATGGCCGCATTAGCATTGCGGTTGCCCTCAAGGGGCCGGGTGGGTATGGCCTGGGTGGGCGTGGCTAGAGTGTGTATGGCCTATTGGGTGGGCATGGCCAGCTCTACATCGTTCGCATCAAGGGTGCCTATGGGGGCCCGGGCAGGAGTGGGACAGATCTGAGGGGCTCTGGCAGAAGGAGGGTCTCTGGGCCAGGGCCAAGGCAGTGGGGGCCGTTCCCTCACTGTTTCTGGAAGGAGGAGGAGGAGGTGAAACCACTTTGCGGGCCGCATCCGGCCCCTGGGCCTTGTGTTTGACATGTCTGCCTTACACAACAACCCCGCCCCCCGCGTGGCTCCATCTCGAGGGAATGGCCCTTCCCACACCCGCCGACCCCTTCTCTCCTTCAGGTCTCCCAGCTGGCCCAGTATTTTGAGCCCCTGGTCATGGCTGCGGTGGGTGCAGCCTCCAAGATGCTGAATCACCAGCAGCAAATGAACCTTCTGGACCAGACCAAGACGCTGGCCGAGTCGGGCCTGCAGATGCTCTACACGGCTAAGGAGGCCGGGGGGAACCCCAAGGTACCCGTGGGGCTGACACCGGATGGATGGATGGATGCATGCGTGGGGGTAGAAGCTGCCTGTGTGCCACCTGGGCTGCTGCCAGGGCCTGATGGGGGCCTCTCTCTGCAGCAGGCACCCCACACGCAGGAGGCCCTGGAGGAGGCTGCCCAGATGATGAGGGAGGCGGTGGAAGACCTCACGGCCACCCTGAACGAGGCTGCCAGTGCCGCAGGGGTGGTAGGTGGCATGGTGGACTCTATCAGGCAGGCCATCAACCAGGTAAGCAGGGAAGCCACGGTCCGGCCTCCCCCTGGCCACTGGGCCTCTTCTCTGGGGAGCCCCTGTGCCCGGCTCCCCTTTGGCACCGGAAACCTTGCCAAATCAGCTTTGTGTAGGGCAGGGGTAGGCAACCATGGCTCTTTTATAACTCGTGGACTTCAGCTCTCATGCTGGCTCAGGAATTCTGGGAGTTGAAGTCCACGAGTCATAAAAGAGCCAAGGTTGCCTACCCCTGGTGTAGGGCAAGGCAGTTGGGCACCCCATGGGGTTCAGGAGGAGCCAGAGAAGCTGAGGTGAGATCTCGGAAGCATCTGCTGTCGAGTCTTTTGGGGTGCTGAAGTCACCCCCTTTGGCCATTTTGCCTGTCCCTCCCCCCATTGGTGTAATCGTTGCGTCAGCCAAAAGTAAAACGGTGGGGAGGGTGTTTATAAGGGGGGGGGGAATACAGGTGTATACTGAGAAGCAGGACAGCAGCCCACTTCCCAGGCTTTTTCCTTCCATTGGGCAGCTGGATGAGGGTCCAATGGGAGAGCCCGAAGGCACCTTTGTGGACTACCAGACCACCATGGTGAAGACCGCCAAGGCCATTGCAGTGACAGTGCAGGAGATGGTGAGCCGGCTGGATGACCTCTTGAGAAAGGGTGGGCTTTAGGCGTGGGGACTGGGGGACCCCCTTCCAGAGCCCAGCCCAGCCCAGGCCCTTCTGCCCCTTTTCCCTACCCCATGTCGTACTCTGTCTCCACAGGTGACCAAATCCACCACCAACCCGGATGAACTAGGCGTTTTGGCCAACCAGCTCACCACGGATTATGGGCACCTAGCCCTGCAGGCCAAGCCCGCTGCCCTCACAGCAGAGAATGAAGAGGTGAGAGAGGGCACGAGAGTTGGGGGAGGGGAGGGCCTCGGAGGTGGTCTTGCCAGCAGCATTCAGAGGCTGTTGCAGCGCCCCTGGCAATGGTGAGCATGCCAGGCAGGTAGATTTCCTGGGTTGGGGGGGAAGGGGGCAGGCTGGCACAGCTCTGCATCTGTCTCAAGAAAGCAACTCTGTCTTCCTGGGAGTCCGTTCCCCCTATTCCTAGCCTGGCTTGACGGGCATAAAAGGAAGACATTGGTGCTCCTTTGCCAGGGGTGAGTTGGGTAGCTTCAGAGTGGGTTTGTGTTAAAGGAGCAGACCACGTCCTCCCCCCCCCCCCATAGAAGGGCACCAAGGCAGAGCTGGCAGCCAGTCATGCGCTTTCTTGAATTCCACGCTCCCCTCCAGATTGGCGCCCACATTAAGAACAGAGTGCAGGAGCTGGGCCATGGCTGTGCCGCCCTCGTGACCAACGCTGGAGCCCTCCAGTGCAGTCCCAGCGATGCTTACACCAAGAAGGAGTTGATCGAATGCGCCCGCAAGGTTTCCGAGAAGGTGACTCCAGCCAGACCTGGGCTGGGAGTGGAAGAGTCCCCCTCGTGCCCCTCCCCAGATGCATATCGGGGATCGGACCCACAGACCATAGCGGGTATCCTGCCTTTGCTCTCCTGCAGGTTTCACACGTACTAGCAGCCCTCCAGGCCGGCAACCGGGGCACCCAGGCCTGCATCACCGCAGCCAGTGCTGTATCGGGCATCATTGCAGATCTGGACACCACCATCATGTTTGCCACTGCTGGAACTCTCAACCGGGAGAATGCTGAGACCTTCGCTGACCACAGGTTGTGGCTTCCGTGGGCTGGTGGGTGGGTGGGGCTCTTTGGTGCCAATGCCTCGGCCTCTAGCGTGCTCTGACGGACTCTTTCTTTGCAGGGAAGGCATCCTGAAGACAGCCAAAGCACTAGTGGAAGACACCAAAGTGTTGGTACAGAATGCCACCGCGAGCCAAGAGAAACTGGCCCAAGCCGCCCAGTCCTCGGTGACGACCATCACGCGCCTGGCAGAGGTGGTGAAGCTGGGGGCTGCCAGTTTGGGCTCTGAGGACCCCGAGACTCAGGTCAGGACGGCAGCCACAGCTGGCGGGCAGGTGGTTCTGGGTGGGTCCCGGCTGCTCTGCCTCATGCTGCCCTTCTCTGCACCCAGGTGGTCCTGATCAACGCCGTCAAGGACGTCGCTAAAGCCCTGGGAGACCTGATCGGTGCCACCAAAGCCGCTGCCGGCAAGTCTGGGGACGATCCTGCCGTGTACCAGCTGAAGAATTCGGCCAAGGTCAGGCCACTAGGGCGGAGCACGGTGCTGGCTTGAGGGTCGTTCCTGGGGGGAGGAGAGGTGGAGCACCACGCAAGGGACACTGGAGATGGCCGGCTGGTCCTTGAGCAGCGCTCTGGCTGTTGTCGGCAGGTGATGGTCACCAACGTCACGTCGCTCTTGAAGACCGTTAAAGCAGTGGAGGACGAGGCCACCAAGGGGACACGGGCACTGGAGGCCACCATCGAACACATTCGGCAGGAGCTGGCGGTGAGGGCCTGTCCCCCTGCTCCCCGCAACCACTGGCTGACCACCCAGTCTCCCATACTAAACCCCCCTCCTCCTCCTCCTCCAGGTGTTCTGCTCCCAAGTGCCCCCTGCCAAGACTTCCACACCAGAAGACTTCATTCGCATGACAAAAGGCATCACAATGGCAACGGCCAAGGCAGTGGCAGCTGGCAACTCCTGCCGGCAGGAAGATGTAATAGCCACGGCCAACCTGAGCCGCCGTGCCATTGCGGACATGTTGCGCTCTTGCAAGGTGAGCCTTGGGGATCATTTCCCAAAGAGGAGGGGCATGGTCACGAGCCGTAGGATGTTTGGAGAGAAGGAAGGCCTCTGATTGGGGTCCTGCCTGCAGGAGAGAGCGTCCTCATTGGACCAGCAACCTGGGGTGGGGGCTGGAGAAGGTTGGTCTGGGTGGACACAGGGCCACCCCCCCTCCAAAGGAGGGTCTTGCAGCCCTCCTCCAGGGAGCAGAGACTGCAGTTGGGGAGCTCTGGGGTGGAGGGCAGCCCCTCTCCTTTCTGTTTGGGGGGCTGGCGATCATCTGCCCGCCTCTTTCCAGGAAGCTGCATGCCATCCTGACGTGAGCAGTGAGGTGCGGCACCGAGCTCTGCGCTTTGGCCAGGAGTGTGCTAGCGGCTATCTGGAACTTCTGGAGCACGTACTGGTGGTAGGTGCCTGTCCCACCTCACCCACCCCGTCCCCAACAGCCTGTCCCTCCTTCCTCAGCCCTCTCTCCTCAGCCCAGCCTTTGAACGCGGCATGCACTGCATGTGAGGCTATGTTGCAAGTCCACAGGGGGTGCTAGGGAAGGGCAGGGCTCGGTCCAGTGTCATTAGGTCTGGGGGAAGGCCCAGGGACAACTACCTGCCCCCTGCGTAGTGAGACATCAATCTCCGGAATTGTGGTGTGCTGGCCTTTTGTGCTGTGGGGACAATTCTAACCGGCAGAAGTAGCCCTTTGTGTGCAGTGCGGCTAACTTTTCTCTGGGTTCATGTCCCTCCCCGGCCTGGCTGCCAAGGGACAGAGGAAGCACTGGTCCTATGAGCTGGGGAAGCCCCATTGGACAGAGAGAAGGACACTTGGAGCCCCCCCCCCCCCGTGATCTGGCTGCTTGGACACTCGGCCAGCTCCCCCAGCCCTTCCGGGCAAACCCAGATCTTGTTCACCCTCCCTTCCCTCTCCAGCCCCTCCCAACTTCCCTGCTCCCTTTCGTCTCTGCTGCTGCCTTCGCCCCTGCCTCTCCCGAGCAGCAGGTGGCAGTGGTGGGCCCTGAGGGTGCCCAGACGGGTGCCCAGCATGGCTCCTCCTCCCTCAGATCCTGCAGAAGCCAAGCCACGACCTGAAGCAGCAGCTGGCCAGCTACTCCAAGCGGGTGGCTGGCTCCGTCACGGAGCTCATCCAGGCGGCCGAAGCCATGAAAGGTAGGCGGGGAGGCCTGGGACTGACCGGCCCTCCTCCTCCTCCTCCTCCTCCTCCTCCTCCTCCTCCTCCTCCTCGCTGGGCACAGGGCATGTATCCAGACAGCCCATTTCTGCTTTTTGGGGTTTGCTTAACCCGTTGAGTGGTGGATCAATCCAACAGGCTGCACTTGCGCTTGGGGGTGGGAGACCCAATCAGGCCTGTGGTGTGAATGCTGTGGGGGCTTAAGAAAAGGACGGAGCATTCATGAAAGGAGAGCCGGGAGTCGGAGCATCGTCTGGGTTAAGCCAGGGGCAGCTCCGGACCCCCATGCCTTCTTGTCTCCTGCAGGGACCGAGTGGGTGGACCCCGAGGACCCCACGGTCATTGCTGAGAATGAACTGCTGGGGGCAGCCGCTGCGATCGAGGCTGCGGCAAAGAAGCTGGAGCAGTTGAAACCACGAGCCAAGCCCAAGGTGGGCTCCCCCCCTCCCCAGCAAAGCATGAGAGTCACTGCCAGCTGAGCTCTGCCCCTTCCATGCCCCCCAGTGCGAGAAAGGGGGGGCAGCCCCCCTCACTGCTCTCGCTGGCTCTAGGGACCACCTGGACCCTTGCAGGCCCACATGGCCTTAGGAGGACTCCGGCCACGTCTTTCCGCCTCCCCGCAGATGACCTGGCCCTGTGCCAGCCGGGCTTTCTCCATCCGGGGGAAAGTGAGAAGGACCAGTCTGGGACTTTTTCATACCCATTTCAAGCAGAAGTGGGGAGGGGAGCAGAAATGTTCCCTCTTGCTCAGAGCCCTGGTCACGAAGACATTTCTGGGTGGGAGGGCATCCCCACCCCCACCCCCCAGCTGACGGTCTCCTGCCTCTCCAGCAAGCAGACGAGAGCCTCAACTTTGAAGAGCAGATCTTGGAGGCAGCCAAGTCCATCGCTGCGGCCACCAGTGCCCTGGTGAAGGCGGCCTCTGCGGCCCAGAGGGAACTTGTGGCCCAAGGCAAGGCAAGTGGGGGCTGGGCGCCTGGGCAGGAAGTCCTCAAGTCTGGCCTGGAGCTGACCACCCTGTCTCTCTCTCTCTCTCTCTCTCTGCCAGGTGGGCGCCATCCCAGCCAATGCCCTGGATGATGGACAGTGGTCTCAAGGCCTCATTTCAGCAGTGAGTGCGGAGGGAGCTGCGGGGAGGCTGTCCACTCACTGGGAAGGGGCCCTGTTTGCTTAGAATGACCTTTCATTACAGAGGGAGGCCTCTCCCATACCCATTGTCCATTCTCCAGTGTGGGCCCCTAGTCAGGAGAGCCCTCTGCTTTGCCCCGAGAGCCCTGAGCTCCTCCCCTTCCACAGTGCAGAGCCCTGTCAGAGGACGGGAGAGCTCGGGCAGAAGTTCCCTAGGCCAAGACAGCGGCTTCTGGGGTATTCGAGGCCCCAGTCTGGGTGGACCCTTTGTGGTCGCGGTGCCTGAAGTGGCTGCCTCACCACTCGCTCACCTCCCTTCTTCCTCTGCCAAGGCCCGGATGGTGGCTGCTGCCACCAACAACCTCTGTGAAGCCGCCAACGCGGCCGTCCAGGGCCATGCCAGCGAAGAGAAGCTTATCTCCTCGGCCAAGCAGGTGGCGGCCTCCACCGCACAGCTCCTGGTGGCGTGCAAGGTGAAGGCAGACCAGGACTCTGAGGCCATGAAGCGCCTGCAGGTGAGGAAGCAGAGGTGCCTGAGGGTCTGAGGGAGCTGCCCTTCCCTCCCTTCCGCTGATGGAGGAGCTTAGGGAGTGTGGTCCACCTTCCCCGCTGGTCCCAGTGGCCGCTGTTGACCTCTCCCAGGCCCAGTTCGGGCCCTGATGGGACTCAGTCAGGGCCCCCCTTCCTTGGGTCAGCTGGGTCAGCCTCTGTCCCGCACACTTGCTCCAGGGCCCAGGCACCAACGAGACCGGCAACAATCAGCTGGAAGGTTCCCCGGAGGGATCGGGGCCCTGTGCACTGCCTCCCCTTCAGGGGTCTGCAGGCACCGGGGGACCGAGGCCATCCCAGTGTGTGACCTCCTTTCCCCCCAAATCCATCAGGCGGCTGGCAACGCAGTCAAGAGGGCTTCAGACAACTTGGTGAAAGCGGCGCAGAAGGCTGCGGCCTTCGAGGACGAGGAGAACGCAACAGTAGTGGTGAAGGAACGGATGGTTGGGGGGATTGCGCAGGTAAGGGCCTCCCGGGAGGGGCTGGAGTAGGGCCGGAGGGGGTTCCCACGGGGGTGACCGCTGCCCCTTCCTTCTCCTCAGATCATAGCCGCCCAGGAGGAGATGCTGCGCAAAGAGCGGGAACTGGAGGAGGCACGCAAGAAGCTGGCCATGATCCGGCAGCAGCAGTACAAGTTCCTCCCCTCTGAGCTGCGGGATGAAGGGCAGAACTGAGCTGCCCCATGGCCGGACACCAAGCAAGGGCAGCCCTCCTCATAGCCGGGGCCCCCGCCGCCGGGCCCACCGCTACTCCTGCGCGAGCCCCGAATCCCCTTCATGCCGTACTCTGGACTGTCTTCCTGGGCTGCCCCTTCCAGGAGCTTTCCCTGTGCCTTGGCTGCCTGCTCAGCCTGATTGTCTTGGGGGGCCGTGGAACCCCCTTGGGGCTGTGCAATCTGGGGAGAACATGGGCTCTGCCCACCCCTCTCTGCCTCTGTGCATTTTGCCTTCTGGGCGGGCCCTGGCCCATGGCCGAAGGGCTGTCTCCGCCCTTGGATTCCCAAGTGCCTGCCAGACCCCCACAGCCCTGCCGTGTTGCTTGGCTCCCCTCACCTCTTGAGCCTCCTTCCCTGCAGCAGGAGGCCCTCCTCTGCACAAGCCCCCAAGCGCAGCTGTGCTTGACCGCATCTGGGGACCATTCACCAGCTGAGGCTTCTCACCTGTTTGTAATTTTGATACATCTATAAGGCAGGGAACCCAGGGCTGGGTCGTGGAAGGGTGAGGGGTCTGCTTCCGAGCCCCTCAGGCTGTCTGGAAAGGGCTGGTCTGCAATAAACTGGTTTCTCTGCTCTTCTGCCTCTACACGCTCCTCTTTTTTTGGCCAGCAGCAGCTGCCATCACCCCTGGGGTTGTGAGAAACAGGGCTCCGGGCAGCAGACCCAGCTGGTTGTGGGAGGAAACAACATTGCCTAGCCCCAGTGACCTTGTCCAGCTCTAGGGGGAAGAGCGGCCTTAGGCCGCTCCTAGACGTGGGACCCACACTGCTTGATGTGGGATTTTCCCCTCTCCCCTAGGGAAGAGTCCCAGACCTGCTTGCCAGCTCCCAGTGTCGGCTCCTATGGGCAGACCCCCACACCCACGGCAGTCTCTGGCCTTTCCAAATCCCCGAAAGACTGCCCCAGGCTCAGTTTTTTCATGTTCCTCTTGCTGGGACATGGTGGCTCAGTGGGTTAGGATGCTGAGCTTGTCGATTAGAAGGTCAGCAGTTTGGAAGGTCGAATCCCGAGTGCCGTGTAGCAGAGTGAGCGCCTGTTACTCGTCCCAGCTTCTGCCAACCTAGCAATTCGAAAGCTCGTAAAAATGCAAGTAGAAAAATAGGGACCACTACGGTGGGAAGGTAACAGCGTTCCGTGCGCCTTTGGCGTCTAGTCATGCCAGCCACATGACCACGGAGACGAACTCAGACAAGCGCTGGCTCTTCGGCTTTGAAACGGAGATGAGCACCGGCCCCTAGAGTTGGAAACAACTAGCACGCATATGCGGGGGAACCTTTACCTTGCTGGTTGGGAGGACCCTTTTAGAGGGTCCCAAAGGAGCCCATCCTCGCTCAGCTGCCCCTTCCCCCATGTGGAGGTCAGGCTCCTGCCAGCTGCCCCCCCCTTCCACCAGGCATCTGGGCCCAGCTCTCTCTGCAGTGCTCCCAGCACTTCCTGCAATACCAGTCTATCCCTGGCAGTGGGTGCCCTGATCTGGCACAGGAAGAGTGGCAGGCCTGGGTTGGGGGAGAAGAGCAGGAGGGCGAGGAGGTTGCTTGCTGCCCAGACTTCTGGTTTCTCCTGCCTCCTTGGCCTTGAGAGGGTTCTTGATTCCCTGCCCTGACTGGAACCTTGGTGAGAGTTGCTTTCCTGGGTGTTTCCCTTTCCTTGCGAATGGGACAGTCCAACTCTAGCATGGGGGGTGGGGGGAAGAAAGCAAATATCCTGACCTGCGTGGGTGATGGATCCTCAGCCTCCTCTGCCTGTGGGTGCGCCCATCAGCTGATCCCCAGAAGCGGCGAAAGGAAGGCCCAGGCATGGCATTCTCCTTAAGCTTAGCAGCCTCTACCAGAGCCGGGAACCGGCACCTGCAAAGTTCAGCCTTCTGCTCCCCCTTTGCCACTCAGCCATTTCCTGAGCCTGGGGAGCTGCTTCTGGCCGGCTGGCTGGAGAGGCTCCAGGGAGAACAGGTTGAGGGGCAGATTTCACAGTGGGCAGTGGTCTTATATTCAGGGGCTCTTCCCTTGGAGGAGAAGATGCAGCTGCAGAAGCACTTCCGACCACTGGGGAGAGGACGATGTCTGTCCCAGAGAACGGTGCAAGATTTGGGGGTTGCGGGCTTTGCTCCCATAGTTTCCCAGGTGGCTTCCTCTCCTGAGAGGGGTGGGAATTGTGTTCCTGAGGGGGTGCTACTAATGCTGCCCTGCGTCCTGCTGACCCACAAAGGCCCCGAGATCGGGGAAGGGTTCCTCCTGCTTGTAAAGGCTCCAGAGGGAGGTCACCACCCTGATCCTCATTCTGAGGTGCACGGTGGCCCTAAATCCATCAGCCCTGAAGGAAACATGCTGCCAATCCTGCTGCGACTGGGGGAGGGGACATTCCAGCCTGCGCTGTGCCATTCTCTCTACCCACACCTTTGTTGTTACTGTTGTTCCAGGCTATGGAAGCTGCCCACCATCTGCCAAAGAGCCGAGCGCCCTGAGTAGAGATAGGCCTGGGCAAGAAGCATCCTTCTTGGCAAGGGAACTGACCCCTAATCCCCGGCTGCCTGCCCCTGAGCCCAGAGCCAGAAATAGCCCGCTGGGCTGATTTGATGGACAGAGAGCAAGGAAGGCCTTCCTTCCTGATCACCACCTGCTCCACGCCCATCACACCAGTAGGAGTGAGCCAGCAGGCACCCTGCCCCACAGCCTGAGACTGCCCAGAGGGAGGGATGTGCTGTGCCTCCCTGCACCTGCTGGATGAACCATTCCTAGCCGTGGGGGCCATATTCATACAGCAGCTTGACTGCAAAAAAAGAGCCAAACACCCTTGGCGAAGTGAACATTAGCCAATTTTTTTGTACCACTCTGGCCGCCAAATTGTTCTCCACCCTGGTTAAGGAATAAACTCTAAAATGAGGCATTTGACAGGACTGCTGTATGGAAGAGAGAGCCTCAGCATTCTAAGGCAGGTGCTGCTTTATTATTAATTGCAGTTATCACCCGTCCTACGTAAAAAGGGAACTCGAGGATGTAACCATGGTGCTGTTCTGTACCAGCCTACTACCGGCCCTGCAGATAAGGCAGGGACAACCCCTTTACAAGAAGGTAAGAGGCTGGAACTAAGCCTGCCAAATTTATGGACACAAAAGCGAACAGAGCAAAACAAGACACGAACCATGAAACAGGAGCTATTCAAATGGTTGCCTTCAGCAAACCAGCCCTCCCACATATTCCCCTTTTAAACAGTTCAGGGCGTGGCTCCTCTCTGCCTCCTTCCGAGGTGACCCATTGCCTTCCTCTGTTTACTCCTGATTGACTGCGTCCTGCGTCGGGTGTCCTTGAACAGGGCCAGCTGTGGGTCATCTTCATCCACGCTGTCAGGCTCACACAGCTGGGTCTGCGTCGTAACCAGATGGGAGGGGCCTGGCTGAGGGCTCTCATCAGCAAGCTCTCCAACACCTTCAGCAACCTCTCCAACACCCCCCTCCTCCTCCTCTGAGTCCTCCGACCCAACTGCCGAACCCACAGGCTGACCCTGAATCACAACAGGTGTGTGATGCATGGACCTCAATGGCAAGTGCCCAGAGACCCTGCCCTCCCACAAGGGGAAACCCCGAAGGAAAGGAGCCACCAGTGGCAGATGGTCCCCCAAAGGCTCTCCTCCAGTTGTCCCAAATGGACGCCTTGGAGACTGCAACTGTCACTGTGTGTTGGGGGGGGGAGAGCACGGGGGGGGGGAGGCTCAGCTAATCTCAATGTACACATGTTGTACTTTGACAATAAAGGTAAAACAAAACAAAAAACAAAGCCATTGGTAGGCGGCATGGATGTGTAAGACAGGGGTCCCCAAGCCCTGGTCCATGGAATGGTACTGGGCTGCAGCATGCCAACAACCGGTCCACACAAACGAGCAAATCCCCATTCGTACGATGCAGGCAGCACACAAAACCACGCACTCTAAGGTCCGTGGAAAAACCTTCCTCCACTGAACCAGTTCCTGGTGCCCAAAAGCTTGGGGACCTCTGGCGTAAGGTGTAATTTCACCTAATGGAACCTCTTAGGTTGTATAAATTGAGAGGGAGAAGGACATAGAGCAAGTTTTCAAAAGGGTTTCTCCAAATATGATAGTCCAGGAGAAGAGGAGAATGAAACACACACGCACGTTCACACCCCAGCTCCTGATTTAGCAGTTCCAACCCAGCATCCCTTCCTCCATCACCACGTAGCCCGTTGGCTGTCCCCAGAGCAGTTTCAAGATGGCTGCAACAAGAAATGTGTTCGCACACAACTGCTGGCACACAAACTACAATATTCTCAGAGCTGGCTGAGCAAATTATTATCCATACCTCGATTGCAACTCCTCTTGATTATCACACCACCACTGATGATGGGAGTCATCTCTAAAAGTTTGATAAAATTGACCTTGGTGCAAAATGCCAGGATGCTAACCATCTGCATCCGTTGCCAGCCACTGCCGTTGGCCTTCACTTCTGAAGTTGTCAGTCATTCAGAACATCATTATCTAAGGGACCCCTGCTCCCACCGGGAATCTACCCATGTTTTAACATCTGTCCAGTTATTGGCATTTTCAGAAACCAGTCTGGCTTTATTTCATCTGGTTTTCAAATACCGGTTCTCCTTACAGCTCCAGGTGTCCTCAAGCAATACTGAACTTTGTTGTTAGCAATACTTTCTAGAACCTATTAACTTCACTTTCCAGAATATCTGACTCTTGTCTAGCGATCAAACACCTGGATGTGTCATTGATTAGGGAATCTTTTTTTATTCTCTCCTCTTTCATTTATCTATCTTTCTTGTTTTCTGTCTCTTGGCATGCTCGTTACATAAATGTTTCTCTTGCTTTCTGTAAGTTCCTTAAATAAATACCTTATTTTTCTTAATGAATTCTTATCCTCGGTTTCTTTGCGTTGCTTGTCTACATATAACAATTTGTCTGTTCCTGTTCATCCCTGCAATCTGGGGCTTAATTGGACAAATGTTTCTCTTGTTCCTTGACTGATGTGATCTCACCCAGCATTCATACGCTTGGCAGCTTTGTTTCAGGTAGGCATGGAAGAGAGAGTGAGATTGAGGGAGGGAGGGAGGGAGGGAGGGAGGGAGGAAGGAAGGAAGGAAGGAAGGAAGGAAGGAAGGAAGGAAGGAAGGAAGGAAGGAAGGAAGGAAAGGTGGGAGGAAGACTACTCTCCCCTTTATGGTCCCCATTCCCATTTTTCTTTCCATGCCAGGGGGTGGGATCCCTGACTGCCCCAAAGCTAAGGCAACAATCCTGTCCTTCCTGAGCAGTTGCTGCAAGGTAGACGAGAGGGCCAGGATTGTACCCCGAAGGGCTTGGCCAAGAAAAGATCAGAGATGACACCTCTACAGCTCTGTCATCACGGCTCCTTTTCCTTTCCTTCCCTTTCTCCTCTTTCCTGTCAGGATATGTTTGTTTGCCTCGTTTACACTGATGCCACAAATTTCAGTTCAGAGTTTTGCAGGCACTCTGCTTATCACAGATCTACTCTGTGCCTTCATTACATAATTATATTCCATACTAATGTTGTTGGTGTAATAACGTCGCTCGCTTTTGTTACTCTACAAGGAGGAATTCAT
Organism: Daboia siamensis; assembly: GCA_024449315.1. NCBI lineage: Eukaryota > Metazoa > Chordata > Lepidosauria > Squamata > Viperidae > Daboia > Daboia siamensis. The sequence goes on from JAKJMR010035163.1 coordinate 38,492, forward strand.
GACCCTGGTTGCAATAAGCTTCCACTTGCTTTTCTAAGGTAGGGGAACTCCCAATTCTGGGTCATCCTGATGTTGGGGTCGGGGAGGGGGGGAAAGAGCGGGGGTGGGGGGGGCGGGGGAGGACAGATAATCCAGATTTGAATTTCCTGGAGGCTCTTCCATCTTGGAGGGATCCCACTCCTCCCCAACCGGATACTGGAGGAGCCTCCAGCCAAGCACTGGGTTAAGACCTCCACATCATCGTTTTGCCCCAAGGACCAAATTTATAACTGGGTGTCATCAATAAGCTGATGACCATCATCACTGTGACATCATGACAGGATCTCATGCTGATGGGGTAATTTCCCCAATTAGCCTTATGAATATGTTAAAAAAGGAATGGGAAGATGAGAAGCCCCTGAAGCACTCAAGAGAGAGAGGGGATTCCTGCAGAACAGCTGCCCCCTGCCCACCATTCCAACTCCTTGCAGACAGACCAGAAGGGTATCATGGGATTGAAAAACCACCGAGAAGAAGAACCAGTGGAGCTATCCACCCCCTTCCGATTCCAGGAATCTCCACAAGCACAACTGATATAATTCTGCTGCTGGATCTAAATCCTGATCTAACCCCTGACCCCAGGGATCTAAATTACCTCTAGGGCTCTTGACTGCTTTTTCCAGATCTCTTCTAGAAAAGGGAGGTTGGAGACCATTCTAAATTCCTCCAAAGCAGGTCAAGTGAAGTCTTCTGCAGGAGCGGGAGTAGAGATGGTGGAAACCTCTTTTCACTCCAAGAAGCAGTATTGATTGGTGCCTAGAAGAAGTATCTACTTTCTCAAGATTCATAGATTTAAAAAAAGGAGCCCAGATCACTTCACAACATAAAGTAAGAAGCTGGGCTGTCTAGCTACAGCCCAGCTTCTGTAGAATACAACCATTCAGCCTGAATGGTTTGACTTCAGATCCACAGTTAGTGACGATTTATGGGACTAGTGCAAAATACAGAGGAATTATTTAAGATCAACAACATTCCTTTAGCTCAAGATGGCCTTACTCTGGGCTGCTGAAGACTGATGGAATGCAAACTTAGTCCTTGAAACTGAAAGTAGCTAAATCATCCGGCAGAACTCAGAAGGTGCCTCTGCAGGAGGAGACTTCACCCGAAGCATAACACCATTCAGGCACATCACAAAGGTGAGGTTCTGGAGATGCAACAGGCCAAAGGTGAGTTGCTCAAGATCAAGAAGGCATGGAATAAAATTGAGAGGTCATATTCTGCTTGAATGTCCCAAGAGAGGTGCAAGAATGGAAGAACCCAGGTCCAGAGAAACTGATGGCGGTGGTTCAGGATGGGGGTGGGTGGTGGGTGGGCTTTGGTGGGCTGCATTTCAAGGGGAAGCTTAATGGCCAGGTTTTCTGGGGGCTTTCAAGAGAATTGCTGGCTGAGCAGGCAATTTGATTCCAGTTCTAATTTTAGGAATTAAAGATTCTAAGCTTTAATAAGGTAGGCTAATTAATAAGCAAAACTGAAGAGACACGCACATATTTAGATTTAAAATTAGATAACCTATGCAGTAAAGTGAAAATACTTTTACCTTGAATTTTGGCAATTTTTGTGTGAATTAGTGGCAGACTAACGTGGCCTTCCACTGACTAAACTGTAACGCAGAGCTTTTTTCTGCATTTTATTTTTGGTTTTTTCATGTAACAATGTGCTAATTTAACCTTTTCTTACATTTTAATTAATATTATTAATATTACTTCCATTCAGAGCATGAAGGCTGCATTTCTACTACACACTCAAATCAAGCCGAAACTGGACTTGGGGGATTATGGTTACGTCTGCGCAGGAACCAGCAGTCCATTTCTTTGGAGAGAAGTTGGGTTTCAAAGACAGGATGAAGCTGGCCAGGAAAGCCGCAGGGCCCAAGCCCAAACAAGAGGCTGGAGGGCAACTACTGACCAAGGGGCATGGCCATGTGCCAGCACACCTGCAGCGGTTCACCTGCCTGGCCTGCAAGACTTTGGTTGCATGTGGGAAGAAGGCATGGGACCCTGGCAGTTTTTCTGGGCCTGAGAAGACTAGGAATCGCAAGTTGGGGCAGAGCCAGTGCTCAGGCCCCTCAGAGGCGTTTGTCCTTCTAGGGTTTCTTCTGCCTTGGCTGCTCTGTGGGAACTGAGAAGCGCGGACAGATCCCTTGCAGTGAGGCAGAAGAAGAGAGCCTTCAGGTTGGCTGGTCCAGAAGAACTGGAAGGCCTCTTGGGACTTCCTTCCTTATGACTCTGTTTCCAAAAGGCTCCGGTGCCCCTCATTGTGCTGGAGTCTGGGGAGAGGCCCTGGGACAGCCAATCAGCAACCCAGCAGGCCTGGCAAAGCAGCAACTGTGCCAGGACTGGAGAAGCCATTCTTTGTCCAAGCGACCTGCCCAGTATTCTTCCCCCCCCACACACACACACACCCCATGGTCCTAGGAAGTCACATAGCAATATAGCCAGATTGAGAGTCGTTCTCTGACTCATGGGTGACCCTTGAGAAAGGGGCTGTGCTGGCCATGGGGCTTGGCTTTGCCACCCAACTGGGGCCTCTCGGGGACTACCACCGGATCTGTGGTCCTGCCCATCCTTTTCTTGGAGCAAAGGACCCCCCCCCTTCCTCAACAGCTGCGCCTCAAGGCCTGTGCACAGGTCTCTCAGCCTTGCATGTGGGAAAGAAGGGCACGAGAGGCCCCCAACCTGCCCCTGTGTGGTCCCCCACACCTGGTCCCAGGCAGCCTACTGGCCTGCTTCTCTCTGACTGGCGGCACACAAAGACCGAGGTCCTGCCTCCCCTTGCGCCTGCATCGTCTGCCTTGTCCCCAGCAGGGTGGCAGCCCACCAGCATAATCCCCCCCCCCATTCCAAGACCAGTTTTGACTCTGGACCAGCAGTAGGCCATAGCAGCATTGCCCCGCTGCCAACTCATACCACTTGCCTCTCTTCCCGCCCCCGGCCCCCCCAGTGCCAGTCCACTCCGGGGAGCTTTTTTTATTATTATTATTACATTTATATCCCGCCCTTCTCCGAAGACTCAGGGCGGCTTACAAGCTTAGCAGTAGCCTTCATTCTATGTATATGCCTGCTTGTTAGGGCTTTCGCCCCTCCCCCCCCAAGCGGCATTATTACAAACTCAGCTTAATTGCCCCCAACAATCGGGGTCCTCATTTTACCTACCTGGGAAGGATGGAAGGCTGAGTCAACCTTGAGCCTGGTGGGACTCAAACCTGCACTAATTGCAGGCAGCTGGTGTTACTTAAGGAGGCATTAGCCCACTGCTCCACCAAGGCTCTTTTTCCTAGTTGTTCCATTCTCTCATTCCCCAATCCCAGCCTGGAGGTCTGACAAGTTTTTCACCCAGGCCCTGGGACTACTGTAGTCCTTGATGTGTATTGCAAATGCAGGAAAGGAATTTATTCAGATCCCTCCAACAGCCAGTGCCCCTCCCAAGCTCCCACCACCACCACAGATTTCCCTCCCCGCCCCCCCGAATCCCAAAGGTCCTTGCACCCCCCTGCCTGCCGCGGTCGCTCTGGCGCAGTCCCTTGGCACGGCTGGACAGCGAGGGGATTCGGACAGAGGCGGCTGTAGCCCAGAGGCTTTGCTCGGCTGAGGGCTTCACTTAAGCCGCCACTGGCGTCTGCCACGCGCGATCCTGCCTCCCGCTTCCCGATGCCGGGGCTTTTGCGCCGAGATGTAGCAGCGGGGCCCCGTGGCTTGGTCGCGCGACGTAGCGGGCCGCAGAGAAATCCGTCTCGGCGGGGCTTATGGAGCCTCCAGGCCGCCCTGACTCGTTGGGAGGGGGGCCGGGAATGCCGAAGCGCTGACGGCCAAACGGGGAGAGATGCGCTGCCCCTTGGCGCTCTGCCTTTCTCTCCCCGCCCGCAGGCCGGTCCGAGTTTGCCAGCTTGTCCCTAAAAGGTGCTGCTTGGTCGGCGGGGGAGGGACCGGCCCCTCCCCAGCTTTTAGGCAGCGCCAGAGGTCCGGGGCGCCCAGCCAGCACCCGCCGCTCCCGGCTCCACTCGGCTCCTTCGCGTCTCCGCCGCCCGTCCTCTCCTCTTTCTCCGGCCGTCCGTTCCGTCGATCTCCCAGACGCCGCCACCATGGAAGCCATCAAGAAAAAGATGCAGATGCTGAAGCTGGACAAGGAGAACGCGATAGACCGAGCCGAGCAGGCGGAGGGCGACAAGAAGCAGGCGGAGGACCGGTGCAAACAGGTGACTCGCCCGCGACTGCCCCGGAGAACCGGACCCATCTACAGGCCCGGGGCCCCCGGCTCCCCAAGCGCCCTTAACTTTCTTTCCCGCCGGGCACATGGGCTCGGGGACCCTGGGTGCCCTTCGGAAAGGCAAGGGAGGTCCTTGGTCCCTCTCCCCTCTCCTAAAGTGGCGGAGGTCCAGAGGGGCACCCCTTGGCTCTGAGTTCAGGGCGGCATCTGCCTTCCCCCGCTTCCCCCCCTCCTCTCCCCAACCCCCCTCCTCTCCCCAACCCCCCTCTCCCCCGTTAAGCCTCGCTGACGGACAGCAACGTCCCAGCCACAACGCCGCTTGACTCCCGGCCGCCTTTTTTCTCTTCCCCGGTCCCTCTTTCCGCAGCTGGAGGAGGAAAAGCAGGGCCTGGAGAAAAAGCTGAAGGGAACCGAGGATGAAGTGGAGAAATACTCCGAAGCGGTCAAGGAAGCCCAGGAGAAGCTGGAGATGGCCGAGAAGAAGGCGGCCGACGTAAGTCAAGGGAAGGGTGGCGGGGCGGGGCGGGGCGGGGTCCGTGGGAGAGTGCTTTCGGGGTAAGGGTCGAGCTTGCGGGGCGGGGTCGGCCGGGGCGCACTGATGAGCAGCGGCAGATGAGATGCGACGCCCCTGCAGGTATTCCGAGCGCTTTAAGCCTCGAGCAGCTGCTGCCTACGGCGCCGGGGAAGTGGTGTGTGTGTGTGTTCCGCGCAGAGTAAATTGGACTGCCCGAAGCTT
>JAKJMR010035164.1:0-22215 GCA_024449315.1 Daboia siamensis
TATTCTATTCTATTCTATTCTATTCTATTCTATTCTATTCTATTCTACAGAGGTAGGGCATCCATCACCTTGAAGCTGGTCCCAATTAGAGTTGATAGTGAGAAGTCCCACTGTGCAGCCTGCCTCGAGGGGTATCGCAGGGCTTGGTGCTCTGTCTCTGCTGCTGGATGAGATCATCCATTCACGTGAGATGAGCTCCTGTGAGCAGGTGGGTAGCACCCAGGCAGACACCTCCATCCCAGGGAAAATAAGTGCTGCTGTGGATGCTCTCTTGCTGTGTTTGGAGGCGGGGGGGGGGGAATGGGGCACAGTAGGCTTCAGCTGGCTGTGGGCAGGAGGAGTCTGTTGTGTATCTGGCCTCTTTGGTCCTGGGCCAGGTTGCCCTGCTCGAGACAGACCTGATGCATAATCTGGGGGGGGGGGGGGGCAGTGCCCCACCTGGCCAAGGATCAGATGGCAGCGGTGGCTGGGGGGGCCCTTAATCAATTTCACGATGTAAATCGATCACACCCCAGTTTGAGAGTCCCTTCTTTCAGCTACTCATGCCCTGGTCATTGCCCCCATATTGACTACTGCAAACGGGCTCTAGTGGGGCTACCCTTGAAAAGTGTCCAGAAGCTGCAACTGGTACAGAATGCAATGGCACAAGCAGTTTCGGGTGCCCTGAGGGTCACACATATAACACCCCTGCCAAGTGACTGCATTGGGTGCCAGTTTACTTCCGGGTCCAAATCAAGATGTTATCAATTTTAAAGCCCTTCGTTGGCCTTGCACCAGGTTATCTGAGTATCCATCCCTTTTTCACCAGCCCACACCACGCAGGCAGGCAGGCAAGGCGTGGGTCTCCTCTCCCTCCTCCGGATGAGCACAACTTTGACAGGGGGTTTGTTCCAAGGCAACCCCAAACTCTGCTGGCCTTTCTCAATGTCATCTCACAGCCACCCCTCCACGTGCACTTATGGGCAATCCCAGGTTCTCTGGCCCAATTGTTCCAAGCCACGAACCCCACACCTTGTGTGCGTATCCTGAATGCCTGCCTGGCCTTTTGCCCTGTGGAAGGACATCCTCCACGGTGCCCGCCCAGGCTGCTCTCTCATTCCGCCTTCCTGGGCAGGGCCAGACCTGACCACATTGGGCCTCCTGCACCCCAACAGTCTCCCACTTGTCTGAGAACAGTGATGCAGATCCCTGGGGGAGCCCCTCAGCTACGGCTTTGCCCTTGGATGCCCAGCCATTCATACCAAATGGGGGCACTTGCCAGTGGTGCACATGGGGCTGCTTTGGCCGGGGCTCCTTCATATATTATGGATCTGCAGCAGCCGAAGGTGGAGAAGGGACCGGTAACCAGAATTGGACCCTTTTTCTGAGTTCCCACAGGGAACTAAAACCAAATCATACAAGGTGCTTTCGCTCACCGTGCCAAGCCGTGTGAAAACTAACCTGGTTAGTGGTGTGTTAGTCTAGCCGTTAAAGTCTTTCACAAACCCACTTAATCCTTTTGTAACCCCCACCTCCCCTGCTATGAGGCAAATCCGAAGAGCCTGAGGAAGATCTGCTGGCTACAGCCTGGAGCACAACTCAGCCAGGTGGGCAGCCCGGATGAGAACCTTTCGGCCCGGGACTGCAAAGGAGCGTTTTGCCTTGCGCACCTGGTCCCAAGGAAGGTGCCTGATGCTCTCCAGGTGCCCCGGAAGGCCCGATGCTGGGCAAGGAACAAAGACTATCCACAAGTCTGGGGACAGTCCCAGTAGCAATGGGGACACCTAGGCCAGGGGTAGGCAACCTTGGCTCTTTTATGACTTGTGGACTTCATCTCCCAGAATTCCTGAGCCAGCATGGCTCAGCTTGGAAACCTCTCCCTTTCCCCTCAGCATGGCTGGCTCAGGAATTCTGAGAGGGTTTTTTTTTTTAATCCCATTTATATCCCGCCCTTCTCCGAAGACTCAGGGCGGCTTACAATTTTAAGCACAAACCAATGCGCTTAGCAATAGCCTTCATATATGCCTGCTTATTAGGGCTCCCCCCCCCAAGCGGCATTATTACAAAGTCAGCTTATTGCCCCCAACAATCTGGGTCCTCATTTTACCTACCTCGGAAGGATGGAAGGCTGAGTTGAAGTCCACGACTGACAAAGCGGCCTAGGCCTAGGCCAGGGGTAGGCAACCTTGGCTCTTTTATGACTCGTGGACTTCATCTCCCAGAATTCCTGAGCCAGCACGGCTCAGCTTGGAAACCTCTCCCTTTTCCCCTCAGCATGGCTGGCTCAGGAATTCTGGGAGTTGAAGACCATGAGTCATAAAGCGGCCTAGGCCAGGGGTAGGCAACCTTGGCTCTTTTATGACTCATGGACTTCATCTCCTAGAATTCCTGAGCCAGCATGGCTCAGCTTGGAAACCTCTCCCTTTCCCCTCAGCATGGTTGGCTCAGGAATTCTGGGAGTTGAAGTCCACGAGTCATAAAAGAGCCAAGGTTGCCTACCTCTGATCTAGGGAGAAGGCTGGGGACAGATCATCCTAGAGGCAGCCCACCAAGGCAGCCACGAAGGCGCTGCATGATCCACCAGTGAGAAATGAGGGGCTGGGCTTCCTCTGCAAGGGGCAGCTAGGGAAGACACAGGCCACTCCGGAGAGTGTGGCGAGGAGGGCCTCCCCTCCTGAGCCATTTATTGTTGCACTGCACAAGAACATGACACAAAGCAGGACTCAAGCAAACCTTCCAGGGTCCTTCCTCTTCAGCCCAGGGTCCCGCTCTGGGTTTGGCCAACCTCTGCCCTGGCCTCATGCTAGCTAGGGTGAGGAAACCCCCAGAGAAGCAGGGCAGATGCCTAGGATGGGGGCAAAGAGGCTGGGCAGCATTTTCTGCTGGGGCCCGCGGCGGCCCTTCTTCTGAGTGTGGGGATCGTCGGTGAAGGTGAAGCCGCAGTTGGGGGAGCCCTGGCAGGGCTGTTGCTCAGCGGCCCTGGTTTTCCTGCTCCCCCCCGGGCCCCCCTGCCCTGTCCAGATTATCCCCTACTGGATCTTGGCATCTTCATGCTGCTGGCAAAGTAGCCCAAAGCCTCAGACCTCACATTTCATCGGTGCGATGGGGCTGGAGGATGACGCTGGTGGTACCATCTGCCCAGCCAGGCTGCTGGTCGACGGAGGTGGGCGGGAGTGCCCCCTCCTTCCCTGGAGGAGAGTGCTTGGGGGCCAGGAGGAGCCCCTCCAAGGCGGGAGAAGGTGTGTCCAAGGAGGAGCTGCCGTTGCTGGCAGAGGGGGGCCTGGCCCCCGGGGCGCTCCGTGGGCCCCCCCGAGACCCGTTGAGACTCCCTGAAGCTGCAAAATCTTCAGGGGACACAGCTTTCTCTGACAAAAGCAGCCCGGGGGACCCAGGAGAGGGAAGGGGTATCGTCGCTTCTGCTGACTGGGGGGCGCCCGCCAACGTCCGGGAAGCCCCGCTTGGGAACTCCCGCAGCTTTCGGGACAACACTGAAAGAAGAAAAGGGGGCAGTTACAGCACTGCAGGGGAGTAGGGTTGCCCCCCTCGGGGTCCCTGGTGGCTTCCCCTTTTCCTGCCGCCTCCTCCTCCTCCTCCCTTGGAATGAACTGCCCAACAACTTTGTGCTTTTTAGAAGGATGGCATCTCCTGTTTGCCCCTTTCCACTGCCCCCCTTTGGAAGATGTCATTGGAAGTGACCCCAAACCACTCCTGTCCCACTGGGGAGGCCATCCAGCCCTTGGCTATGGAAAAAATAAATCCTGCAAAGATGTCTGCCGAGGACTAACGACTCTCAGAGGCTGCTTGATTTAAATCAGACCCTTCCTCTTTATGTCCAGTGGAGGAAGTCAAGAAAACACCCTCTTTTTGTCACCCATACGACAAACTGCTCCAACTGGCAAACCTTGGTTTTGTGCCAACTGAAGCCGGCCAGGCAGCCCAAGTGCCCATCTTCAGCCACGGGAGGGCAAAGGCCATAGGAGGGGGGGGGACTGTAGCCCCCAGGAGTTTGCTCAGTCTTTGCAGGAGCTGCTGAGTGGGGGCTCCACTCTGACTGGGCTTAGAGGTTGCAGGGGCCAGCTCAGCCCCGAAGACTCACCTCCATGCTGCCCCAGCGGTTGCTTCTGGCCACCCAGAGGATAGAGGCTGGGCAGGAGGACCAGGCAGAAGGAGAAGAGCAGCACCTGAGCAGAGAGTCGTTGAAGGCAATCAGACCGCAGCTTCCATGGCTGAAACGTGCCCCCTCCCTGCGGCTCCCATTTTTGGCCCACTGGAGGGGAGCAGGGGAGAGCTGGCCAGAGGACTAGACACATGGAAACTCACCATGACGCAGGTGCTGGCCGCAGCCGTCTTGGTGGACGAGTTCTGGACGAGCATTTGCAGCTTCCTCAACTGCTCAAGCAGGGACCTGCAACGTAGGATTGACGCACCCTCAGCTGCACCACTGGGGTCTCTCGCTGCAGCAGGCAGCCCCCTGCCCTAAACCAGGCTCCTACAGACTCAACTGAGGGCCGCACCCCTATCGAGTGGGGCAGTCTCGATCATCGTTTTTGATCCGTGTGTGGGCAACTGAACAAAGCATGGGGCGGCTACGGCCAGTCCCAATTGGCTTGCAGAACCCTCGCAGCCTCCCCCGCCCCCCCCCCCCAGCCCAACTCACGTGTTCTGCTTCTGCAGCAGCTGCACCTTCTTCTGGAGCTCACTGTTCTGGGCTGTGCAGGCCAGTACCCTGCAGAGAGATGGGTCAGCGGAGGAAGCCCAGACAGGATAGCCCCCTAGGTGAGGAGAGGGCAGAGGAAGCAAGGAACGCCCTGCTGCCTCCTGCAGAAGGGGTGTGTGTGCTTCCCAAGGCTCCCCACCTGCTCTCCAGGTTGTCCATGTAGACCTTCTTCTTGCGGCGGCTGTCCTGGGCTGACTGCTTGTTGCGAATCTTCCTCCGGACCCGCTTCAGGACCCTCTCCTCCGCCTGGCAGCACACGTGTCAGGGGATGGTGGTTAGCCAAGGGCCCCCCCCTCCCCTCCCCTGGGCAACCCCTGCCTTTCAGACTGCCTGTCAAGGCTTTGTCCAGCCCTTAGCCCTGTGCCCCTCCTCCACTGCTTGAGGGGAACACCAGGCTGGCCACGCTGAAGGGCCAGGCTGCTCTGTCCTCCATCCCCTCCTGGAGCCAAGATTGGGGGGGAGGGCTTTCCCTGTTGGGCAGCATGCATTCATTCTCCTCCCTGCCTTTGGATCTCCCGCAGGCCAGGTGAGGAAGGCCCACCTTGGTTAGGGGCAGGTGGGAGGGAATCGAGACACCCTCCTTTTCCAGGAGCTGCTTCTCTTCATCCGTCAGGACCAGCGGTGGGAAGTTCAGCTGGAAATGCAGGAAAGGTGGTGCCTGGTCAGGGCCAGAGCCTGGGAAGCACCAAGGATGAGGGGCTCCAGAAGAGCGGCTTGGCCAGGCTGCTTACCTGCATGCCTGCTCCTACCAGGGGCTCCGCTGTGAACGCTGCAGTGGGAAGACTGAGGCCCTCGTCGGTCTCCATATCTGCCCACATCTCTGGAAGAGGAGAGAGGACTGTCAACCTGCAGCACTGTGAACCAGCCCCCTCCTCCCCGCCCCCCAGTGCAAATCTCACTGCTGCCCTGCTTCGGTGGCTGGGTTCGCACAAGGCACCAAGCTGGCTAGAGGAGGCCTGATTAGTAGGAGGTTCCAATGCATTGGCTTGTTAGCAGAACCAGCCGGCTACTGAGGGGTTAGGGGTCCTGATCGGCCCAACCTGGGATGTCAGTGCGGTTAGTTGATCCAGGACTGGGGGGAAGCCAGCTGTGGTACAGAACCATAGGAAACTCCTGCAAGGCTAGCCGAGCTCTGAGAATCCAATTTCTGACCCGAGTCAAGGTTTTGTGTAATAATGCCACTAAGAGCATCTTGAGTCAAACCCTCAGATTAGCCTCTCTGGATCCAAAGGGTGCTTTGCTAAAATCATACCCTCCACATTTCCTTACAGAGAAGCAAGCAGCCCCTTTGCCAGAGTCCTGGCAAGTCTATAAATCTGAATGTCTACATTTTAATATTTAAAGCTAAAAAGCAAGGCTTGTTTTCCCCTGTATTGGGAGGTTTGGGAGGAGAAGGCCAGATCCTCGGTCTCCTCACCTAACCTATATGACCTTAAAAAAACATCTCATTGACTTTGGCCTGTGCAAAAGCCCCTTGCTAGGAGGCTGGTACTGAGTTAGGGGCCTCTTTGCAAAAGGGGGCAAGATGGCAGGAAGTAGCAAGCCACTGTCCCAAAGGGAGCAGACTGGAGCTGAAGGACCAGAATAATAACCTTGTAAGAGACCTCGGAGGTCATCTAGTCCAACCCCCTGTTCAAGCAGGAAACCCTATGCCATTCTGGACAAATGGCTGTCCAATCTCTTTTTAAAAACTCCCAGTGTTGGATCATTCATAACTTCCAGAGACAACCTGTTCCATTAGTTAATTGTTCTGTTAGGAAATTTCTCCTTACTTCTAGGTTGGATCTCCCTTTGATAAACTTCCATGACTTCTTGTCTTAACTTCAGGTGCTTTGGAGAATAGGTTAGCACCCTCCTTTCTGTGGCAGCCCCTCAAATATTGGAAGACTGCTACCCTGTCACCCTTGGTCTTCCTTTTCAGTAGACTAGACATAGCCAGTTCCCCCAATTGAGTCACTTTCTCTGCACTCCTTCCATCCCAGCATCTTTTTTGTATTGTGGTGACCAAAACTGGATACAGTATTCCTGATGTGGCCTTCCCAGAGCCGCCAATAGCAGTACTAACATTTCACACAATCTTGACGCTATTGCTCTGTCGATGCAACTTAGGACCGTGTTGGCTTTTTTAGCAGCTGCTGTATACGGCTGGTTCATACTTAAACGGTGGTCTACCAGATACCTGAGGCCCCCTCACTGTTACCACTGTGGAGCCAAGTTCCTCCTGCAGTATGCAATATCTGTGCATTTGAATTTTCTGCCTAGATGCAGGACCTTACTTTGCTCACCAGTGAAATGGGCATTGTTGGATGGGGCCCAATGCTCAAACCTGTGAAGATTCTTCTGAATCTTGAGTCTATCATCTAAAGCACACGTCAAACTCACAACATCATGTGACGTATCGGAGCTTTCCCCCCATTGCCGGCAATGGGGTGGGCGGTTTCCTGGTGAGGCATCCAGCCCGCAGGCTGGCAGTTTGACACCCCTGATCTAAAGTATCAGCAATTCCCCCCAGCTTGGTGTCATCTGAAAATGTGATGAGTTCCCCTTCTATTCCCTCATCCAAATCATTGATGAAGATGCTGAAGAGTCCCGGGCCTAAAACAGAACCTTGGGGTACCCCGCTGCACACTTCCCTTCACGGAGATGCACTTCTATTGAGGATTACATGTCGAGTAGCATTCTTCAGCCTGTTAGGAATCCACCTGGTGGTGATGCTGTCTACCCCACAATTTTCTCTCTTACCAAGAAGCAGGTTGTGGTCTACTTTATCAAATGCCTTACTCTGGCAAGTGGGAAAGCGTTCCTCCCCCTCCCTGCCAGAGAACCAGGGCGGGAGAGGCTGCTTTCCCGAGCTGGATACCTGCCTTGGGCTCAGATGGCTCTTCCGGGTTGCTGCGGCCGTTTCTCCCTCCTACCTCGGGAGGTTTCCCTCCCAGCCATTTCACCATCCCCCGCGTCAAGCGCAAGGACGCCGCAGGCTGGGCCGTTAAGTTCGCTGAGAGGACCAGCCCAGCTTCGCTCTCAGCCCACGGAAGCCCCCGACCCGTTGCCCAGCTCAGCCCGGGCTCTCGGGAAGCCTCCGCCAGCTCCGCTCACCCAGATCTATGGCCACGTCGCCCTCGCCCGCCGCCCAGGAGGGCGCGGCGGCATTCAGGTGTAAGGAGTAGTTGTGCTCCGACTCCACGCGGCCCGAGTCGGGGAGGCTGCTGGCGGGAGACGGGCTCCGGTCCTCGGCGAGACTGCTCTGGCCGGAAGGCTCGGCGGAGCTGTCCGAATCCTCCCCGAAGGGGCTCCAGAGGCACCGCAGCAGCTCCTCCACCTCCTCTTCCAGCCCGCCCGGGACCTGCGGAGCGAGAGGAGGCAGGAGCAACCAGGGCCAGTCGAGGGCACCGCCCGCCTGCCCCTGCCCGGCCCGGCCCGCCGCCGCCGCCGCCCACCTGCGGCTGCGGGAAGCCCCACGGCTCCGGTTCCGGCTCGCTCCCCAGGAAAAGCTCCTCCTGCAGGAGGAAGTCCAGCAGGTCCTGCTCGGCCATGGCCGCCGCCGCCGCCTCTCCGGGCACAGCGCCCGCCAGGAGAACCGCCGGCAGGGCGTCCACTCCAACCACTCGCGGACCGACCCCCAAGCTGGATCCGCGGAAGGGAAACCGGCTCCCGCTCTGCCGCACCTGCTCCGCCGCTGCGGCTGCTGGCCCGGACGAGCCCGCCCCTTCCAACACAGCAGAGATGACGTCACCCGCCAGGAAGTGTCTGGCTGCCTGTCCGTCGTCCTCTTGTCCCGCCTCTCCCGCGGCCTCCCACTGGCTGGCGCGAGCGTCACTCGCGCCTGGGAAAAATCCCGCGGCTTCTGACGTCATGGGGCTCGGGCGCCGTGTTCGCCTTCGGGCTCTTCCGGTTGCTCCGCGGATCCGCGGCGGGAGCGGCGCCGGGCTGAATGGCCAGGGCGGCGGGGAACTCGGAGATCCTCTAGTCCAGCCCGCTACCCCGCGCAGGGATTGCAGAATGGCAGCCCGATCTTGGCTTGTTTCCCTCCACACCTCCCGCTGGACCCCTGCCTGACCTCAAGAGGGAGTTATCGCAGCCAGAAAGTTCCCCCTTACTTTTAATGGCTGTTCTTTTTTTCTTTTCTTTTTAAGATAGAATGTTGTTGTTGTTGTTGTTGTTAACTGCGAAGTCGTGTCCGACCCATCGCGACCCTATGGACAACATTCCTCCAGGCCTTCCTGTCCTCTACCATCTTTTGGAGTCCATCTAAGCTCACATCTACTGCTTCAGGGACTCCATCCAGCCACCTCATTCTCTGTCGTCCCCTTCTTCTATTGCCCTCGATCTTTCCCAGCATTAGGCTCTTCTCCAGTGAGTCCTTCTTTCTCATTAGGTGGCCAAAGTATTTGAGTTTTAGCTTCAGGATCTGGCCTTCTAAAGAGCAGTCAGGATTGATCTCCTCTAGGACTGACCGGTTTGATCGCCTTGCAGTCCAAGGGACTCGCAGGAGTCTTCTCCAGCACCATAGTTCAAAGGCTTCAATTATTTGGCGCTCAGCCTTTCTTATGGTCCAGCTTTCACTGCCATACATTGCAACTGGGAAGACCATAGCCTTGACTATACGCACTTTTGTTGACAGGGTGATGTCTCTGCTTTTTAGTGTGCTGTCTAGATTTGCCATGGCTTTCCTCCCGAGGAGCAAGAGTCTTTTAATTTCTTGGCTACAGTCCCCATCTGCAGTGATCTTGGAGCCCAGGAAAATAAAATCTGTCACTACCTCCATTTCTTCCCCATCTATTTGCCAGGAATTGAGAGGGCCAGATGCCATGATCTTGGTTTTCTTAATGTTAAGTTTCAACCCAAGTTTTGCACTCTCCTTCTTCACCCGCAACAAGAGGCTCTTTAGTTCTTCTTCATAAGATAAAATAGAATTCTTTATTGGCCAAGTATGATTGGACACATAAGGAATTTGTCTCCGGTGCAGAAGTTCTCAGTGTACTTACAAGCAAGAAGTGATAAATCATGAGAGCAATAACAATAAATAATTACATACCGCTTCACAGAGCTTTACACCCCCTCTCTAAGAGGTTTATAGAGTCAGCTTCTTGCCCCCAGCTATCTGGGTCCTCATTTTACCAACCTCGGAAGGATGGAGTTAACGTTGAGCCTGTCTACATCAAACTCCTGGAGTGAGCAGTGAGTTAGCCTGCAATACTGCATTCTAACCACAGCTCTTATCATAATAATCAAATACAATCATAAATCATCAGATACAACACTCAGTGATAGTTATAGGATACTAAATAAGCAATCAATATGAATCATAAAGGTAAAGGTTCCCCCGCACATGCGTGCTAGTCGTTTCCGACTCTAGGGGCCGGTGCTCATCTCTGTTTCAAAGCCGAAGAGCCAGTGCTTGTCCGAGGACGTCTCCGTGGTCATGTGGCCGGCATGACTGGACGCCAAAGGCGCACGGAACGCTGTTACCTTTCCACCGTAGTGGTCCCTATTTTTCTACTTGCATTTTTACGTGCTTTCGAACTGCTAGGTTGGCAGAAGCTGGGATGAGTAACAGGCGCTCACTCTGTTACGCGGCACTCGGGATTCGACCTGCCAAACTGCCGACCTTCTGATCGACAAGCTCAGCATCCTAACCCATAGAGCTACCGCGTCCCTATATGAATCATAACAGGATACTAAATAGAAATGATCGATGTTTCCATTGCTTGTGAACTGCCTAGGATAGAGATTCTCAGTCATAAGTGCCTTCAGATGTGAGAATTTCCAAAAGTCTCCAGCAGACCTGTTACATTTTTTAATACTCGTGGCTATGTAAATCTTGATGATGATGATGATGATGATGATGATGATGGTTGGTCCCAGACAGCCAGATGTTTAAACCAGCTTTGGCATTCTTGTCCACTACTGAATCCTTCCCAAGGATCTGGGATAGGAAGATGTTGTTTGATGGTGTTAAAAGTATTATTACTATAAATGAGAGGCAATGTAGCCAATGGATTCAATAAATAAATAACGTTTGGCTGTCCCTGTGTCAGGGCCTCCACCGGTTGCTGCTTGTCCTGCCTTTGGGCACTGAATACACCCACAGCCGCCCCCCCCCCCCAAACTGGCCAGAGTGTGTAATCTTCAGCAAAGCACTTTCTCATTCTGAGAGCAAAGGAAGGAACAGTTGGGCTGGGTGACAAACGGAGAGACAGTTGCTCAAAGGTTGTCCTCATCCACAGTACTTGGTGAGATGGGTCCAAAGTGAATCACCACAAGGATCAGTCCAGTCCCATCCCTCTGGCCTTAGAGTATCTTCTCACCAATGAAGGAGAATATTTGCAACTCAAGGTTGAAATGAGGAGTCCTTCTTAGTATCTTCTCAGGAATGATTAGGAGGAAGAGGGGAATGAAGGTGCTTTTTTGATTTGCCGATGACCCTGCACTGGGTGGGATAGGACCTCATGTGACCAGAGACCTAAGCAAGCAGGCTGCTGGGCAGGTGGGTGAATGCTGCAGGCAGGTGCTATTATAGAGCATGTGTGGGTGATTGGTGGGTGGCTGTATTCTGTAGCGGGTCTGCTTGGGAGAAAAAGGGATGGGAGCAACTTATGGGGGCGACTTGGAGGCTCCTTGCTGGCTTCCTCATTGACTTTGTGGGAAAATAGCAAGAAGGTTGCAAATGGTGATCACATGACTGTGGCTTGCTGGATCATGTGACAATGATGACATTGCAACAGCTGTAATACTGAGGACCAATTACAAGTGCCCCTCATTCAGCTCCATTGTAACTTCACATATTAATCGGTTATTTTAGGCTGTATCAACAGAAATACTTCATTAATTGCAGCAAGCAATGCATCTTCATTTTGTTGGTCAGACCCCACCTCCAGGACTGTGTTCAGTTGTGGCAACAGCATTTAAGAGAAGTGGGAGTCAGTTCAAAGAAGGGCAACGAGGCTGAAACAAGGAATAGAAACCAGCGACTATACAGAAGAATGGAAGGGTGTGCAGGATCTGATGGCCTCAAAAGGCCAAAAGGCTTCCCTTTTCTCATTCTGGTGTGCCAGATGCAGCTCAGTGGATTTAAAAACAGATTGCAACTGATCCACTGCTTGGGAGTAATGATGAAAGAGGGTGAGAGCTCTCATTTTCTGCTTTTGAGCGTCCAAGAAAAAAAAAACTTTTTCCTGTGGGAAAACTTGAAATTGATTGAATGGGCTTTTGGTATACATAAGAGACCTGGTTACAGATTGCATTGTGCCTAAGTCACAGCCTCTGTTCACCTTCATCGCTTCAGATTGGGGGTTTTTTTGACTTTGCAATTTACTAAGATACAGTATTAGAATAAGATAGTTTTGAAATAGAATATGGAGCAGCTAAGCAGTATACCAAGGTGCTGTACTTTTTATTGGTATAGAATACAGGTGAGGAATGATGGACTAAAAAATAGAAATCAGAGTTAAACTGAATCAAATATGTTAGATGTTCTAACAGCTGAAAGCAAGGAAAACACATGCAATCTCTCATTAAAAGAACAGAGTGCAAATCCAGTCCACTGCTGCATTTTCAAAGCCAAGTTCATGTCAACTGACAATGGCAATCCAATAGGAATAGTGAAGAAGATAAAGTAGCAACAAGGGAGCAATCCCCACACTCACACTGATGGTGTTACCTAACTGGGTAATGAAAGTTCTGCAAGCCAACAACCATGCTCAGAGAGCAGCCAGGACCCCACATTTGAAAGGTGCATATCCCACTGACATGTTGAATTAACTAGACACAAATACTCCTTGACTTGAGACCATTATTCGGACTGGAATCTCAAGTCATTGAGTGAAACACTTGTTCAGCAAGACATCTCATGACTGCTTAGCTCAACTGCCATCCTGGCATTCCAGGTTACAGTCATTATCTCATGGGTTGTTAAGCAAAGTCCCAGATCAGGAGGAACCCGGTGTTGAAAATCCTCCTTGGATTTTTGGCAGGAAGGATTTTCAGCCCAGGTAGAGACACACTCAAGTCCGGATTGTGCCAGCTCTCTTGAGTCCTTACCTACCACCACCCAAGGTACTTCACGCTTATCTAGGAGCAGAAAATCTTCCCTGAAATCCAGTCCAATAGAGAGACATGTGCGGCCTGCATTGGGCCTCCCATACCTGTCTATGGTACCCCATGCTCCTAACTGCACTGCCTATCAGCTCTGGGGCTGAAAATCTTGCTTGGAGTTTGGCTCCCTCTGTCTCTGGGGACTGGCCGAAAGAGCTGCCTCCCAAAGGATTTCAGCTCTCTGCCATGCACAGAGCTGAAATATTTGGCAGGCTGCAGGAATGGTGCTGAAATCCTTCAGCAGACAATTCCTTCAGCCAGTGACCAGAGAAGAGACAGTAGCAGCTTGCATACTTCCCTGCTGGCTTCCTGCTCACATGATCACGGGGCACTTAGTATCTGGTCCTAAAAGTAAACAGGTTATCAAGCATCCAGACTGCGATCAAGGGATTGCTTGTGTATGTGTGTACACCCCATTTTGTGATAGTCCGAAGTGCTTTACAGGTAGTAAAGCATTCTTTCTGAGGCTATCATTATTTCAAACTATTGTTAAGCAAATGGCCATAAGTCAATGATCATCTGAACCTCTTTCTGTGCTTTCAGAAATAATGTAAAAGCACATGTATAGTATTGAGACTTCTGAAAATTCACTAATAAAACCTGATACTTTTACAAATTCCTCCAACTCTATCCTAAGACGTATATTTTATAGAATACCCTATATTTGAAAGAGTTAGTAACATGTCATCAGCAAATAATAATAATAATAATAATAATAATAATAATAATAATAATAATAAGTTGGAAGGGACCTTGGAGGTCATCTAGTCCAACCCTCTGCTCAAGCAGGAAAACTTATACCATTTCAGGCAAATGGCTGTCCAGTCTCTTCTTAAAAGCTTCCAGTGTTGGAGCATTCACCACCTCTGGAGGCAGGTTGTTCCACTGGTTAATTGTTCTAACTGTCAGGAAGTTTCTCCTTAGTTCTAGGTTGCTTCTCTCCTTGACTAGTTTCCATCCGTTGCTTCTTGTCCTGCTTTCAGGTGCTTTGGCGAATAGCTTGACTCCCTCTTCTTTGTGGCAGCCCCTGAGATATTGGAACACTGCTATCATGTCACCCCTCACTCTTCTCTTCGTTAAACTACACATACCCAATTCCAGCAACCGTTCCCTGTATGCTTTAGCCTCCAGTCCCTCAATCATCTTTGTTGCCCTTCTCTGTACCCTTTCTAGAGTTTCAACATCTTTTTTACATCGTGGTGACCAAAACTGGCTGCAGTATTCCAAGTGTGGCCTTACCAAGGCATTGTAAAGTGGTATTAGTACTTTACTTGATCTTGATTCTATCCCTCTGTTAATGCAGCCTAGCACTGTGTTGGCTTTTTTGGCACTGCAGCACACTGCTGGCTCATATTGAAGTGATTGTCTACTAGGACTCCAAGATCCCTCTCACAGTTACTACTATCGAGCAAGGTACCACCTATACTATACCTGTGCATTTGATTTTTCCTGCCTAAATGTAGAACCTTACTTTTTTCACCATTGAATTTCATTTTGTTAGATAGCACCCAGTGTTCGAGTCTGTCCAGATCCTCCTGTATTTTAAGCCTATCTTCTGGAGTATTGGCTATTCATGCCAGCTTGGTGTCGTCTGCAAATTTGATGAGTTCCCCATCTATCCCCTCATCCAAATCGTTGATGAAGATGTTGAAGAGCACTGGGCCCAGAACAGAGCCCTGAGGCACCTCACTACACACTTCCTTCCATGTAGATGCAGTTCCATTAAGGACCACACGCTGAGTACAGCCTGTCAGCCAGCTACGAATGCAGCTGGTGATGATGCTATCTAACCCACATTTTTCTATCTTATCAAGTAGTAGGTTGTGATCTACTTTATCAAATGCCTTACTGAAATCCAAGTAAATTATATCTACAGCATTCCTCTGGTTCATGAATTTTGTCACTTGGTCAAAGAATGCAATAAGATTTGTCTGGCATGATCTGTTTTTGACAAACCCATGTTGACTTTTAGTGATGACTTTGTTTGCATCAAGATGTTCACTGATTTGTTGTTTGATTATCTTTTCCAGAATCTTCCCAGGTATTGAGGTCAGGCTGATAGGTCTGTAGTTTCCTGGATCTACTTTTTCCCCTTTTTTGAAGATGGAAACTACAAGTTATTTTTGACTTTGGTTGCAAGCCTTAGTTCATTTTGAGCCTTAGCTTCCCTCTTCATCTTTGCAGGGACGGGCTATTTGCTGATATTCTGCCTTAGTTATGTGCCCCTCTTTCCACTTCTTATACTTGTCCTTTTTATCTTTCAATTTATCAGAGTTCTTTATGCAGCCATGCTGGTTTCTTTTGAGAGCTGTTATTTTTCTTCTTTGCTGGTATTGTGCTAGACTGGGCCTTTATTATCTCACTTCTCAAAATTTCCCAAGCTTCTTGAGTTGTTTTCTCCTTTAGGATTCTCATCCATGGAATTCTTCCCAAGGTCTCTAAGTTTATTGAAATTAGCTCTTTTAAAGTCCAAGACTCTAGTTTGGCTGTGTTCTATTGCTTGTGCTTCCAGAATGTTGAATTCCAATATTGCCTGATCACTTCCCCACAAGTTTCCTGTGGCTTCAACATTTTCTATCATTTCATCTCTGTTAGTGAGAATTAAATCCAATATGGCTAATCCTCTGGTTCCCTTCTCTACTTTTTGGGAGAGAAAGTTGTCTGCTAGGTTTGTCAGGAATCTGTTTGATCTTCCACTTGGTGCAGAGTTTGTCTCCCAGTTGATATCAGGGCAATTAAAGTCCCCTATTACTATTGTGATGTGCTTCCTACATACCTTAGTTAGCTGACTAGCAAAAAGTTCATCTATTCCTTCTGCTTGGTTGGGCGGCCTATAGTATCACCTATGGCAATGTCATTTTTTTCACCTTTTATATTGACCCAAATGCATTCAAGTTTACATTTTCATCATTGTTGTGCTTTATTTCTTTGCAGATAGTTATTTCTTATATAGAGAGCAACTCTACCTCCTCTTTTGTTTAGTCTGTTACTTTTAAATAATTTAAATCCCGCTAGCTGTGTGTTTCATTTGTGGGTTTTGTCCCACCATGTTCTGTAATGGCAACAATATTATATCCACCCTCATTTACCTGAATTTCTAGTTCACCCTGCTTACTGTTCATACTCTGTGCATTGGTGTATAGACATTTGAGTCCTTTATGACTGACCTGTGTTTACTTGCTACATAACTTGTGTGGTGCCTGACTTCCCCTATTTTCTTAGATTGCCAGGGACAGTGATGTTCTGTATCAATTAAGTCACTGTCCCCATTGTTTAGTTTAAATGTTCCTCCAGAAAAGCTGTGAATTTATTGCCAAGTAACTCAGTCCCTTTCTTGGATGGATGCAGACCATCTCTTTTGTACATTTTTTTATTGCACCAGCTACAGACATCGTGACTAATATAACCAAAGCCTTCTCCTTTACACCACTCTTTTAGCCACATATTAAATTCTGCTATACGCTGGCCTTTTCCATTTTGCTCCTTATACTCTGGTAAGACCTCTGAAAAAGTGAGCCAACAGCCTATTCTGCTAAGTTCCTGCCCCAAGCTCTGGAAATCATTCTGCACACAGAGTACATCCTTTTGGGTGGCTCAGTGGGTTAGGACGCTGAGCTTGTCGATCAGAAGGTCGGCAGTTTGGCGGGTCGAATCCCGAGTGCCGCGTAACAGAGTGAGCGCCTGTTACTCATCCCAGCTTCTGCCAACCTAGCAGTTCGAAAGCACGTAAAAATGCAAGTAGAAAAATAGGGACCACTACAGTGGGAAGGTAACAGCGTTCCGTGCGTCTTTGGCATCTAGTCATGCCGGCCACATGACCACGGAGACGTGCTTGGACAAGCGCTGGCTCTTCGGCTTTGAAACGGAGATGAGCACCGGCCCCTAGAGTCGGAAACGACTAGCACGCACGTGCGGGGGAAACTTTACCTTTACTTAGTAAGTAGTAGTAGTAACTAGTAAGTGTAGTAGATAACTTCCTTCTCCTACTTTAATCTCTTTTTAATTTCTGTGTGGTCATGCAATGCTATTGTTAATGTTTCTATAAGAAAATCAGATAGCAAAGATGATAGCACTTAGCAATAGCACTTAGATTTATATACAGCTTCATTGTGCTTTATAGCCCTAAGTGATTTAGAATCAGCATTTTGCACTCTCCAACAATCTGGGTCCTCCTTTTACTGATCTTGGAAGGATGGAAGGCTAAGTCAACCTTGAGCCAGTCAGGATTGAACTTCTGGCACTGGGCAGTTTGTCTGTACTGCTGCATTCTAACCACTGCGCCACCATGGCTCATGATAAAGGTTAACCTTGATTTGTCCCTCTTGAAAGTGAAAATTATTCCTGAATGTTCCTTACACACCTTATAAGCCCTTATGAATAATAGAACACTGACATTGACATCACCTAATCTCTGCTGAAGATGTTACCTAGCTCGGTAACAAAACGTTCGGAAGCCAACCCACAAGCTTGGAGAATGAACCTTCATCCTCATACAATTAAATTATATAAAACACTAAAACACACATTTAAATAGCATACAAATTTAAACCAGTTAAAATTCCATTAACCAAAATGAAGGGAGCAAAATGCAAATGGGAACGAGGTGTGGGGTTTGAGGAATCCATTGACCAAGATGCCATTCTCCCATTGGGGTCAGTTCCTCAGATTTCTTTATTTATTAATTCAATATCTATAGCTGCCCAACGCAATCAGGTGACCCTAGATCCATGCCATGAAAGGCTTTAACGGTGCTAACCTACACCTTGAATTGGACCCTGAAACAAACTGGTCACCGGTAGCTGCAAGGGCTGCCCAAGAACTGCTTTATGTTCCAGGTTCCTAATGTAATTTTGTCTTTGCACCTACGGATTTTCTTTGCTTGCACAGCAGCATCAGCAACTAGAGGTTCTGGAGGTCTTAAAGTAGATCACGGTAAACACCTTTAGAGCCCCGAAGGACCCTCAGCTCTTCCTTGGCTGCATGTTGAGTGAGAGTCAGACGAGCAGAGGAGCCCCTTGTCCGGCAACATCATTAGCGTCTCGCCCCCCCCTCCCCCCGGGGGTGTCTTTCTAGACCAGGGGTCTTCAAACTTGGCCTTTTTATGACTTGTGGACTTCAACTCCCAGAATTCCTCAGCCATACATGCTGTCTGAGGGATTCTGGCTGTTGAAGTTCACAAGTCATAAAAAGGCCAGGTTTGAAGACCCCTGGTCTAGACTGCCTCCTCCGGTGCGGCCTCGATCGCCGCCTCTGCCGAGGTCACCAAAGCGACCTTCGTCCATTTTTGCTGCCCAAGGGAGGTCGCCGCCTGCTTTATCGGGGCAGCCCCGGGAAACTTTGCCCAGGGCATCTTGCAGAGGTTCTTCGCTCGACGCCCCAGGGACGGACGCCGGCGCGGAATCCAGCAGCACAGAAGGGTGGGGGGGCTGCATTCCGATGTCCTCCACTCACTTAAAAGCAACAAAAGCGCGGAACCGAACCTCCAGACCGAGCACCCGCTTGGCCAGTCTGACACGGATGGACTTCAACTCCCAGAACTCCCCGGCTTGAAAGCGAGCTTCCAGATCGGCCAAGGGTGGCCGAGGAATTCTGGGAGTTGAAGTACCGGGAGCAAGAACTCTTCGAAGACCAGGTCCCGAAAGACCACCGCGCGGAGGAAGGTTCCGGCCCCAGGCGGGAGAAAGCGGACGAGGCCCGGTGGGGTGCCGGGATTCGGCTCTCCCAGGCCGCCCTCCGTGGAAGAGGGCTCCGCCGCTTCGCTTCTCCCCTCGGCCCGACGACGCGCCCACGACTGCAAAGAGACGTTTCGAAGGAGGGGGGGGGAGCATTCCCGGCAAAGCGGCGACTGCGAGGGAAGGAGGGAGACTTTCCCCCCCCCGCCGCCACCCCCACGACGGCCCGGGCCGCAGGCATGCGCCCTGGTGGGGAGGCGCCTCGCGGGCGGGGCGGAGCCAGGCGGGAGGTGGGGCGGCCCTCCCGCCCTCGCTCACAGCCCAGCGCCCGCTGCCGCCGCCGCCTCGCCCCGCAGGTACGAACGCGAAGCCGCCGCCGTCGCTTCCCCGGGAGGCCCAGCCAGCCGCGCGCCCGGCGGGCAGGGAGAGGCTGCCGCGGGACGGGGCGCCGTTCCGGCTCTCGCCCGCCCTCTGGGAAGAGCCCGGAGCCCCAACGCGGGGGCCGAGGAGGGCCCGGGCGCCGCCGCCGCTTCTCCGCGGGCAGCCCGTCCCGTCCAGCCCTGCCCTGGTTTACAGGACGGCCACCAAGTGGCGGGCGCGGGGAGTCTCGCCGGCCCTAACTCCAACTCTGCCCCGGTAGGCGGAAAGGGGGGTGGGGGGTTTGGCTCCGACTCTGCCTTGGCCCCCACCCCGGTCGAGAGGGGAGGATCCCTGGAGGCCGCGGGGCCTTCGCTGCCCTGGGCCTCGGGGTTCCTTGCAGAGAAAGGCGTCGCTCCGCAAGGCGGGCGACCCTTCCTTCTTCGCCGTTTCCATCCCTTCCCGCCCTCCTGGCCTTGGGAATGCCCGGGCTCCCTGCCCGCCCCGTGCAGCCCCCCCGAGAGTTTCGGGGCTCTCCTGTCTGAGCCGGCAACGCTTTGCTCCCTCCCTCCTGGCCGGGCCCCCGGCTCCCCTCTTGGCTGGACTCGGGCGTGGGGAAGGCGGTCCTGCCACTCCGAGAGGGGCCTCCGAGAAAGTTGGGCTTTGGGCGTAAAAGGAAAGCGGAAAGGAGGAACTTCTGGATTCCCTCCCACGCGCGGCTCCCCACTCTGCAGCTCTCGGACCGCCCCCCCTCCCCTCCCCTCTCCTCCCCTCCCCCCCCCCGTGGCAACCTCACCCCCAGGTTAGCCAGTCTACTTTGCAGGGTGGTTGGTGTGGTTGCTTGGCGTAGCAGAAGAGGGGAAGAACCTCGCCTGCTCCTTAAATTCCAGGAGGGGGGGAAAGGCGGAGTTTTATTATTCCGCCGAATGTGAACAAAATAGTCCCTTTTATGGCGCTGTGCTGGGGGGGGGGCAGGCCAGGGGCTGAGGGAGGGGCATTTCTGACTGGTGACGGGTCTCTGCATGAAGAGGTCTCTGTTAGATTTCTGAAATATTTTTTTTTCAATAGAAGGGAATCTAGTAGCTGCTCAGGGCTGAATTGTGGAGCCCTGGTTGTCCTCTTGAGTTTGGTTGCTTGCTAGCAGACATTTCCTGAACAACAACGAGTATCGAAGATGCACTTTAAAAAAAGAAAGAAAGAAAGAAAGAAAAAAGAGCACCGTGATAGGTTTATAGCACCAGTTGTGTCTTGTGCAATGCGTACTCCAGAATTAGCAGGCGAGTGTTTGCAGGAAGAAATAAAACCACAAACGGCAGCCGAGGCTGAAGGCTTTGTCAAAAGTTTTGGGCCATTTTGATCGAAATGACTGCCAATATTTTTAACCTACTAAAAATGGAGCTGTGAAATTTGGAGTAGTCTGTTTTCTCTGCAGTAATCTGCTTTGGTTTACTGCTTTGCTCTTTGGTGGCTGCCAAGTTGATTTCCACTTTCGGTTCCTTTCTCAAGCTGCTCTTACTTGGTGGAGGGCTGCCGATCCCGTTGTAGCTTGCTTTGTAAGGGGCTCTAGGAAGCCTGTGGGAACACCCCACCCCTACCCCCACTCAAAGCTCTATGACCTTGGGCTTCCTTGGCACTTCTTTTTGCTGGAGCCGAGAGAGGAAGCAGGTGTGCCCGAGGGAAGACCTCTGGAGGTAGAGCATGCAGCCAGCTTTTCTCCCACCTGGAAGTTGACTTGCAGAGCTCAGCTTGAAAGGGCATTGCCAGGTGTCACCAGGCACAGCTCAGCATCTCCCTTGTTTCTTGTAGTGCAAGAAGTGGGGCTTCTGCCCCCTGAATGCAGAGCCTTTGGTTGCAGCTGTAACATCAGCTTCGCTCAGCAATGCCTTGTGTGGGGCAAGGGCCCCTCCACCTTGCCCTGACATCCAGGGCTGCCCCTACAAGTTGGGTTAGAGTACTTGAAAGCTGAAGAGGGCAGGAAACCCCACAAGCTTGCCACAAATCATGCCTGGGGCTCCAAAGGGACAGTGGTATGTTTGCCCAGGGTGGGGAGGTCGTCTCAGGGAGCACGTCCAGGATTGGCGGGGGTTCCCCTTCACTTTCAGCCTCTGGCCCAAGAGCAACCCAGACCCCCTTTCTGTTGGGCGCTATGCCATCTGCCAGTTCTTAGTGCTGTGGTTCTCTCTGTCTCCCAATAGAGGCCCTGCAGCCTCTCTTCCCCTCCCCCCCCCACTGCTGCTGTTGCTGAGGCCATGGCCAGAGGTGGCCAGCCATTCCATATTTGGTAGCAATTATTGTGGACTCTTTTGCCGTGGGAGGGGGACACTTCC
This sequence comes from Daboia siamensis, assembly GCA_024449315.1. Taxonomy (NCBI): domain Eukaryota; kingdom Metazoa; phylum Chordata; class Lepidosauria; order Squamata; family Viperidae; genus Daboia; species Daboia siamensis. The sequence goes on from JAKJMR010035164.1 coordinate 21,147, forward strand.
CACTCGATTCCTCCTCCTCCTGGCTGGAATCTGCTAGTTTCTCATTTGGGAGGGATAAGGCGCACCCAAGAGTGCCCCGCAGGGTTCAGGCTGGTGCCTCAGGCCTTGTGCAGCTGCCCAGCTGGTCTGTGGCTGCCATGCGAGAGCCACGGGACAGCCCGTTTGGCAGAGGAGACCTTCAGCTGAAGGTCCCCTCTGGAGAGTAGGTCTTCCAAACTTGGTGGGGACAGAGAAGAAGCTGGGTGTGCGTTGGCCACCTCCCTCCACTCCTCCTGGTCTCTGGTTTAGGGAGAGCCGGGCAAGGGGACGACCATCCCGGGATGGCTTTTGTTGGGAGGGAGTCGTGAGGCTGTTTTTGGCTCTGGGGGGTGGTACTTCCTCTCCTCCCCCTTCTTTGGGGCACCTTGGAATGCTGGAAGGGGCATCCTCTTGCTGGGGGCCTCTGGGTCTGCACAGCTGGCACCCTCTCGGCCCCTGACCCCTTTGCCCTTCCAGTGTGCCCAGAATGAGTGGGAGGGAGCTTTAGCATCAGCAGAGGCTTTTGAGACAGCCATGAGCTGGGTGGACAAGAAGTGGGCCTGCGGGCAGCTGACCAAGGGCCGTCCTGGAGGGGAGAGTCAGTCGACCCTTCTGTCCTGTAGAGCCAGGCTGCTTTCCACCTCCAGAGGTTTAGGCCAAAGGCTCCCCTCCACATCTGCCACTGTGCCAAAGGCTGCAGACGTTGTGCTTCCGTTGGGGAGCCGAGGCTGGCTGGATCCCAGCAGGCCTTTGGCTGCTCCGGGGCAGAGTCAGGGAAAGTAGGCCCAGCTCAGAAAGGGTGGGGCTGCAATGGACCCCACGGTGGGGGGGGGAGGGGGGAGGCTGCTGACTGGCTTGGAATGGCCTAACCCACGGAAGGCTCTCTTCTCCCCACCCCTCTTAGCAGGAAGGCGGGCAGGAGGTGGCGTGTGGGGAAGGGAAGAAGGAGAGCCCTGGCTGTTCCGAGGCCTGTCAACTCTAGCCCAGGCCACAGCAGAGCAGTGGAGGCTGGGCGGGTGAGCCATTTCCTGTTGCATTTCTCTTTTGTGGA